>CAUYLG010064112.1:0-38678 GCA_963573385.1 Cacajao melanocephalus | reverse complement strand
AACTATCTCATACCAGTCATAATGGCAATCATAAAAAATTCAGGAAACAACAGATGCTGGAGAAGATGTGGAGAAATAAGAACACTTTTACACTATTGATGGGAGAGTAAATTAGTTCAACCATTGTGGAAGACAGTGTGGTGATTCCTCAAGGATCTAGAACCAGGAATACCATTTGACCCAGCAATCCCATAACTGGGTATATACCCAAAGTATTATAAATAATTCTACTATAAAGACACATGCACATGTATGTTTATTGCAGCACTATTCGCAATAGCAAAGACTTGGAACCAATGAAATGCCCCTCAATGACAGACTGGATAAAGAAAATGTGGCAGATGTACACCATGGAATACTATGCAGTCATAAAAAAGAATGAGTTTATGTTCTTTGCAGTATCTACATCTTAAAAAGTATTTTAGCTATTATTTTTAATACGTTTGTCTTTTAGTCTTACTGTTCAAGATATGACTGGTTTACACACAATGAACACATTGTCACAATATTCTTTGTCTACTCACTGTTAGCTGTGAGTTTTTACCTTTAGATAATTTCTTACTGCTCATTAACATCCTTTCCTTTTAGAATTAAGAACTTCCTTTTACATTTCTTGTATGAACAGGTCTGGTGTTTACAGAATTTCTTAGTTCTCACTTTGGAAAATATTTCTCCTTTATTTTTTTTTCCTTTTTTTCTTTTTCTTTCTTTCTTTCTTTCTTTCTTTTTTTTTTTTTTTTTTTGAGGCAGAGTCTTGCTCTGTCACCCAGGAGTGCAATGGCACAATCTCAGCTCACTGCAACCTCCACCTCTTGGTTCGTGCAATTCTCCTGCCTCAGCCTCTTGAGTAGCTGGGATTATAGGTGCATGCCACAACACTGGGCTAATTTTTGTATTTTAAGTAGAGACAGGGTTTCACCATGTTGGCCAGGCTGGTCTTGAACTCCTGACCTCAGGTGATCCACCCACCTTGACCTACCAAAGTACTGGGATTGCAGGTGTAAGCCACCTCACCTGGCGTCCCTTTTGTTTTAAAGGTATTTTCACTGGATATTGGCACTCATTTGTATGTTATTTGTTTTTTGTTTGTTTGTTTGTTTCTTGCTGCTTTTAGGATTCTTTATCTTTTACTTTTGGAAGTTTGATTATTGAATGTTTTGAAGTAATCAATATGTTAAATCCACTTAGTGTTCTATTACCTTCTTATACTTGAATATTGATAACTATCTCTAGGTCTCAAAGGTTCACTGTTATTATTTCTTTGAATAGATGTTTTACTCCAACCTCTTGGTCTACCTCCTCTTTAAGACGAGTAATGATTAGATTTTTTGAGGCTTTTTTTCGAGATCTTGTTGGTGTGCTTCATTCTTTTTAATGCTTTTTTTCTTTTGCTTTCTCTTACTCTGTATTTTCAGTATCCAATCTCCAAGTTCCCTATTTTTATTCAGTTTGATAATTTCTGCAATTAAAATACTCTGATGCAGTTTTCAGTTTGTTAATTGAATATTTAAACTTCTAAATATCTACTTGATTTTTCAATTATTTCAATCTCTTTGTAAATTTTTTCTAATAGAATTCTGAATACCTTCTTTGTTTTATTTAAAATTGGTTAAGCTTCCTCAAAAAAAGCTATTTTGAGTTTTTTGTCTGAAATGTCACATATGTCTCTCACTCCAGGATTGGTCAACGTTGTCTTATTTTGTTCATTTGGTGATGTCATGTTTTCTTGTATGTTCTTGATGCTTGTTGATGTTCAGGATATTTGGGCTTTGAGGAGTTTAGGTATTCTAATCTTTGCAGTTCTTGCTTGTTTGGATCTATACTTCTTGAGAAGACTCTCCTGTTTCTTAAATGGACTTGAGTGTTGCAATTTATGTCTTTGGTTACTGTAGCTATATCTGCACTAGGGGGTGCCACAAATCCAGTAATGTTGCCACATTTGGACACTTGTAAAGGTATAACATTGGTGGACTTGAATAAGATCTGGGAGAATTTCCTGGAATACCAGGAAGTCTCTCATTCTCTTTTCTTACTCTTCCCCAAACAGGTGTTTGTCTATCTGTGCTGGGCTGACTGAAGTTGCGGGAGGGATGATGCAAACACTTCCAGGGCCACCACAGTTGGGACTATGCTGGGTCACACTTGAAGCCAGCATGGTGGGTCTAGCCCAAGGCCCATGGTGACTACTGCCTGGCTACCATTCATGTAGCCCTAACAAGGTGCCTTTAGTCAGCATGTGTTGCATCCTGCCAAAGCTTGGTATTTTACTTCAGGTTAGTGGGTTCTCTTCTAGCCCAAGGTGGGTCTGGAAATGTCATCCAGGACATCATAGGGTCTGAAATTGGAGGTCTCAGGACTCTGCTTCATGGTTTTTTTTTTTTTTTTTTTTTTTTCCTGTGGCTGAACTGGTATCCAAGTTAAAAGACAAAGTTATTTTTACTCTTCCCTTTGCTTTCTGCAAGTAGAAGGATGCCTGGAGTTGGAGAAGAGGTGATGCAAGCATTCCCTTGGCCACACCAGCTTTTGTCTCACTGAGTTATGGGTGTCTCAATACCACTGTCTCCAAGCTCAGCAAAGTACCAGGACTTACCTGAGGACTGCAAGCCTTGTGGCCTGACTGTCTTTCAAGTTTATTCAGGACCCTAGGCCACATTAATCACTCATTGATGGAGCTAGGCAGAACTCAGGTTCCCACTGTTGGAGTAAAAGCTTACTTTTTCACTGGGGCTGGTCTAAATGCTTCCTCTGTGGGCACTGGCTAAATTCTGCCCTGTGTTGTGTTCCACTGGGACAAAGTAGCACTGAATTCCAATACAAATTTCCAAAGCCCTTGACTCCCCCTCCCGCAAGCACATGCATTGTCTCTTTTCGTACTGCTGGGAGATGGAGGAGGGACGGTGTAAATAATGCAAAACTGCCTTGGCTACACTCTTCGGTGCTCCTTTTCTTGATAGTTTTTCTTGCTTGTTATAACCAGGTACTGTGATTGCTTACTTGATTTTTGGTTCTTATGCAGGTTTTGTTTTGCATGGATAGTTATTTAATTTGGTGTTCCTATGGTAGGATTATCACTGGAGAGTTTCTTTTAGTCATCTTGCTCTTCCTATTCCCAAGTGTTTTAAAACACATACACACAAAAAGAACTACAAGCAAAGTAAAAAGACAAATAAAGCCCTGGAGTTTCCTTAAAATCTACATTACAGGAAAAGGACTAATAGGTTTATAACACAAATATACATATATGTGTATTTGTGTGTGCATGTTTGGGAGTGTGTTTGTGTATGTGTGTGTAGAATGAGTTCCAAATATCTGAGAAAGATCTCAGTCAATTTAGAAAGTTTATTTTCCCAAAGTTAAGGACATGTGCCTGTAAAGTAGCCTCAGGAGGCCCTGATATCATGTGCCCAAGCTGGTCGGGGCACAGCTTGGTTTATACATTTTAGAGAGACATGAGACAGCAATCAATATATATAAGATGCACACTGGTTCAGTCATGAAAGGCAGGACAACTCAAAACAGGGAGTGGGCTTCCAGTTCATAGGCAGATAAAAGCCAAGCGTTGCATTATTTTGAGTTTCCGATTAGCCTTTCCAAAGGAGACAATCAATGTGTATTTATCTCAGTGAGCAGAGGGATGACTTTGAGTTTCCTTTGTCTACAAGGAAATTTCTTGTGAGGCTGGTATGTAGCTTTTTTAATCTTAGTAGCTACATGAATAGAATGGAAAGAAGGTTTTCCCTAAGCAGTTCTTAGCTTGACCTTTTTCTTTGGCTTAGTGATTTTGGGGTCTCAAGATTTATTTTCTTTTTACATTCCCCCCACTGCTTTCCTTTCTTAAAGTCTTTCAGAGAAAGCATTTTAGAAGAAAATGAGTTTCTGGTCTCAGGTTCTGCCTGATCTGTCATGGAGAGGATAATTTATTCTTAGATGAGTAGGTCCCACATTATTAGGGAAGCTCATTTTTAGCAGATTTAAAATCTCACGTCCTACAAAGAGAAAATAGGGGAAGAAGAAGAGCAAAATAACAAACAAAAATATATTAATACTGGAAAATTGATATAGGCCATATTATTCTGAAATCCACACATCACAAGAAGATATGAAAGTGGCTTATATATGTAACTAGATTGCTGTTATTTTCTTTGGAAGTTTAAGTTGTTTAGCTTCAGTTCTCATGGCTTTAAGAGAGCAGAGCTTAATTTTTAGTGATTTCAAATCAGAAAAAAAAATAGGGACAAAAGGAAAGAAAAGAAGGGAAATAATTGAAAACATTACTTTGGAAACTTGTAGCCAGGACAAATTTTAGAATTCAGTCCAAACTGTAGAAAATAATAAAAATAGAAAAACAAGAGATTAGGCAAGACTAGAATCTAACAACAGGTGTACTATAGTTTATTTTGAAACATAATTTCTCTCTCTACACTCCTGTTTTTGCTGAAGACAATCGTAGGACAAATTCATTCGCAAAATACGTTTTAGTTTTATTATACTTGGCTAGAGTATTTGCATAAAGTCAGCCAGAATAATTATGTGCCATATAGGCTCCACCTTTTTTTCTTAAATTGGCTTTGCTGGAATTTTATTCCATAAGGGATCTCAGACTTAACTTTAATGCCTTAAGCTCAGCCTGTGCCTGGAAATACCTACACTAATTAGGTGAATTCTTCACCTCAAGGTCCCAAGAAAACTTGGGGCCCCTGGACCTGTCAGAAAGTGACATTCTTTACTTACCAGAGATCAGCAACCTATACAACGACTTTGTAGACAAGGTTTGGAGTCTGCTTTCAAGGGACTTTTATTGGCTCTGTAAGACATCTTTGATTCCTTAAAGAAGTCTGTACCTGATAGCATGCCATTTCAGTCAAAACCTTAAAAAACCAATGTCTCCAATTGTGTCCTTTTACAAAATAACACAGATTCTTATTGCACTTATGCAAATAACTATATTGCCATAAGTTAAGTATATTCACAACTAGATTCTAAATTTTGGAGAAATCAGGTAGAGAGAAATATGCTCCAATTTTTTTATAGGAGCATACTTTATTCAATTGTTAAATGCTGTAAATAGCTCAAAAAATTTTTTTGGTTGTGAAAAAGAAAGAAAGGGATAGCAACATTTTCAGCCAAAAGTCATTACAGGATTATTTTGGTCTTCTGTTAGTTCAGTCCATGTTATTACCTCCCATTCTGCTTGATATTCATGAACATTTCAGCTCTCCATGGGAGTCTTGGAGATTCTCCCCCCCAATTTAGTGTCACAATCTCCAAAACCTGCATTTCACAGCACCCATCAAAGTCCTATGCTGATTATAAAATCACCTTTTGAAAAAGATAAAAGTAAAACAACTGTGGATGACAAAAGTCTTAAAATAGTCATAGATAAAGACACAATTGAAAAGAATATCTGGTTACTTCTGTGGCATATAATTTTACATAATAATTATAATTACTACTGATACCATATGCTAAGACATATCAGAATAACAGGAATTATATACAATTCTGGAATACATACTAATAACACATTTATATAAATATAATCAAAAGAAGGTTAAATGCCTAATTTGGTTTGACAAAATATTGTCAAATATTTTATATTTGACAGTGCTTCCTGTACTATTTTCTTATATCAAACAAGCTGAATATATTTCGTTGGAACTTCAACCAACTAATATTAAAAAAACTCATGAAGACTAAAGTTAGAACTTGACTTTGGAAAGTTTTACAAATATAAAAAGTTTAAAACACTTAACATCACTAAAGAGGATCACAAGTCATTGTCAAATATGTCATTAATTAGGCAAAGTGATAACTCAAAGATTTTCAAAAAAAGGTGACAGCCTTTATTCTTTGAGAAAGACTTATTTCCCAAACAATAAGACCTAACAAAAGCAGATGAGGCCAATTTTATTCTGAAATAAATTCTAATATTATGATTGCTATTTCTTCGTTTGTGAGTTGTCTTTATATAACTCAAATAAGAACTTTTATGAGTCTTTTTTAATTAATTTATTTATTTTTTGTTCTACTCTTAGGTCATGAATAAATGAGAGTGTCTTACTTCAAATTTACTACAACGTGTCAAAGCAAATTTTTTTTTAAAAAATTATATACTGCTGATTTTAGGTATGTATTGTTCCTTCTTGGATTTCTGTTTAGTTTTATTAGTTTGGTATTTTTCAAATAATTACTTACACTTCCTTCTCTTAATTCTCTACATCTGAGCCTTTAGTTAGATACATATTGCATGACTAGACTTATTCTAGCTTCATTATCTTTTGTTATACCTTTCATATTGTCCAGCTTTTAGTCTCTGAGTTCTATGTTGGGTAATTTTTTTTCACAGAATCTCCCACTTCACTAATTATCACTTAAATTGTGTCTAATACGTTGTTAAATTTTTCCATTGACTTTGATTTTTGGGTAACAATTACATTTTCCCTATCTAGATTTTCCATATGTTGTGAATTTTCTCCCAAAAAGTATTTGTTCATTCCTGTTAATTTCCTGTGTTGGCTATCTTTGTAAATGTATCTTTTTTTTTTTTTAACCTTCAAGTGTGCAGATCTTGCAGGATTGTTACATAGGTATACACATGTAAATGTATCTTTTATTTCTTTAAATGTTTTGTACTTTTCTAAAGGGGATTGAGATTTATTGTTTGTAATTTCTGCTGATTTGGTGACTAAACTTTGGTCCATTAGTGTGCTTGTATGAGATAAAGTTGCATAACAACACCAAAACTCAGTGGTTTACCAACATTAATTTTTCACTGATGGGTTTATGGGTCAGCTAAGGAAGCTTTGGTTCAAACCTGAACTGCTTACCAGGTTCAGGTTTGTTTCATGTCTTTCCAGGGTTCAGCCTGAAAAAGTGGGGCTTACCTTAGGTATATTCTTTTTATAATAGAGGGCTCATTTTTAGCTTTCATTTTCAGTTTGTAGTGTTCTATATCATTTACAAACCTTAAAAAGTCAGTTTTATAAAGAAATCCTCAATAATGTTATTAAAGTAAACATTTTTCTAGAGTATATATAACCCGAAGCTTTGTGGCTGTGTTTTTATGAAAGAAATACATGTAAAATATATATAATTTCATTTACTATTAATGTTATAATTGATGTTGGTATTTTCATATTATGGAATAAATTTCTGTTAATTGGATTCTAGTTTATAGCAACACACATGTAAGAAGTGAGAAGTTGACTTCCAACAGTTTGACTTGAATCCAGCACCCAGAAATATATTAGTAAAGAAATTGGGGCTTTTCTTTAGTTATGATATTAGCAAAGCAAGGCCAAAGATTATCAACAACAACTAAGAAACAAACAAATAAAAAAGCTACTTGTGTTTATTAGTGAAATATAATAAAAATAATTTTATATGTTAGGAAGACTGTACAAGTTATTTTAGGTCCTTTGAATACATTGACATTCGCTTTCAGGTAGGAAGAGAGCAAATACACACTTCTTAAATCTGATCCCTAACCTTAACAGAAATATTATTTGCACTTATAGTTGTTTGGATTTCAGTTACAACAAACTGCTTAGTATTGTTTCCTTTTACTTTAAGTGACACTATCGTAGAGAATACACAATGGACATTTTTTTTGGTGTTCATGATATCCATAATTTGCATCATCTGTCAAAGTTATGATTATTTTGCATCTGCAATTGCCTGTAAGTATATGAAAGTAAAACTGTTCTATATCTTTCCCTTGTTGACAATTTTTAAAATATAACTTTACTGACTTCTTTAACAAGTTTGTACTTAGGCAGCTGCAAGAATACTAGTGATAAAATAAATGGAAGATAAGAGAAATTGCTTTCTCCATCTGTTCCTGTATTAAATGAGTGATGATACACATTATCTTTCATGCAATTTCTCAAACTTGCCTTGATATTTCTGTAGTACCAGGATGCTGTTATATTATGAATATATTTTGGTCCACTGGCGTAATTGTTTAAATTGGTATTACTGGAAGCATGCAGTGTTTAACCCATATATAGGCTTGTGTTATGCAGAAGAGTGTGATGGGACTGGAAAGTAAGGAAAATGAAAAATAAGACCTAATTTAGATCAAGGTCATTTTCTTCTAAAATATCTTAAACCCAGATAAATTTTACAATAAAGTGTCTTCGGCAGGCACGGTGGCTCATGCCTGCAATCCCAGCACTTTGGGAGGCCAAGGCGGGTGGAACACCTGAGGTCAGGAGTTCTAGATCAGTCTGTCCACCATGGCAAAACCCCGTCTCTACTAAAAATAATAATAATAAAAAATTAGCTGGGCATGGTGACATGCACCTGTAATCCCAGTTACTCGGGAGCCTGAGGCAGGAGGGTCGCTTGAACTCAAGAGGCGGAGGTGGCAGTAAGCCGAGATCACGCCACTGCACTCCAGCCTGGGTGACAGAGCAAAATTCCATCTCAAAAATAAAAAAAGTGTCTTCATTCTCTGTGAACTCTGTGCATAAATAAGCACCTCCACCCCACATACTTTAAAATAATACAGATAAATAATACACTTGAAGCTTTTAGGTCAAAATAGAATTATACGAAGAACTTAGGCGGTGGCAGCTATAGAGATTTTACTGGCATAATTATGACCTTGATACTTTCAGAGTGTTATAACAGTAAGGCCTTTCAGATATCCTGGAGGTTAGGGAAAATAATCCATACAATTCTGTGGGCAGAGTCAGGGTCAGTATAATCAATGGCTAATGGGCAAAGGGCTACCCCTGGCATTTTCACCATTTAAAGCACACCTATGCTAGCAGCTAGTGTCTTGACTGTTCTATGGACTTCAAATTTTGAAAGTAAGTAATAAGTACAGAAAACATTAAAAATGTGGGGCTAATGGAATAGGTTTTAACTGAAAGCAGAAGGGGGAATCAAATTACTATTGCTAATATTGGGTCATTACAACTATTCAAGTGATTGAAACTGGAAAGATATAAAAGCAAATTCTGAGACAACACTGTTTTCATTTCAGACAAGATAGAATGATAATTTATTAGGCAATTGAAAGATAGGTAAGGAGATAGGTTGGCAGGTAGGAATACCAGCAGACAAATTAAAAGGTAAATATTTCTAACAAGCCCCAAATAAGTATTTCAAATGACATCCTGCACATATCTACTTGACTGTCTTACAGAATATCAAACATCATGACCAAACCCAGATTCAATATATTCTATTCTCTTGTACCAACTCCTTATCCTATAATTTCCAACTCATTTAATGAGGAAAATATCCATTTTGTATCCAATAAAGAAACCTGAGAATCATCCTCATTGGCTCTTTTTTATAAACAATCTCATATTCATACATTGATTCCTGTCAGTTTGACTTAATAAGTATATCTCAAATTTGTCATTTTATTTTCACCTGGGAGTACTACTGGCTTTATTTAACTCACCATCATCTATTACCTAGATTACTGAAAAGACTTCTAAGTAATTTCTCTGCCTCTATTTTGTTCTCCTTTCCCATTCCATCCTCTGATTTATGTCCAGGGTAATCACTCTGAATGGAAATCTGCTCTTGTAACCAACTTGCTTCATAATGTTCAATGTCTTTTTATAGCTTTTAAGATAAAGTCCAAACTTTTTAATATGCTATGTAATGCCCTGATGATCTGACCCCAGGTAGACCACTTAGTTTTTCACCATTCCAAAATACATATCCTATGTCCCTTCCACAGTTGTATGCAACTTGCTAATGCATGGCTCTGTACTTTTGCATATACTACTCTACTCCTTCCCTAGTGGCTTAGCTCAATATTACATTCTGCATAAAGATTTCTATGCTTTTTGTACACATCCATTTATCTGTAATTCTTCAGCATATTTTTGATTTATTTACTCATTCATTCATTCAATTATATACATATAATTGCCTATTGTATTTAGATACTATATTGAACACATGAAAAACAAGATTCACTTGATATCTGAAGGAAACCAAAACCTACATGGGGTATATAAAATAATTACAAGGCAATTTTGATAAATGCCATAATAAAGGTAACTGTAAGATACTATAAAAATCCACAGGTACAGTATCTATCAAATATGTGGTGTGGGGGCAAGGGTTATATGTCAAAGAAGTTTCTTTGAAAAGGTGTTGACTGAAGAAAGGCAGAGAAAGATGGGTGAATAGAAAGCTCCCCCTACAGCCCTTCATCAAGAAAAACAATTTAACAAATATCTAAACAAAGAAAGCATCTTCGTAAGAACAAAGAATCAGATGAACAATCATAGTATATTGTTTTAACTTCATACAACTGAAAAAGTCACTGAAACGGTTAAAAGAGACAGTCAAGAATTGCTGACACTACACCTCCCCCATGCCCAGCAGCAACCATGGGGCAGAGATAGAAAATCTGTGATCTTGGAAGAGGGAAAGTGAAACAATTGTGAGACATTGCATTGAACTCAATACTGCCCTGTCACAGAAAAAGACAAAACCAGGCTAAACTCAGCTGATGCTCCCCGATGGAGAGAGTATTTAAAAGTCGGCCCTAGCCAGAGAGGAATCACCCATCTAAGCAGTCAGAAGCTGATTTCTGGCAAGCCTTGCCACTGTGGGCTAAAGTGCACTGGTGCTCTAAGTAAACTTGAAATGCAATCTAGGCCAGAAGGACTGAAAAACTTAGGCAAATCCTATGGCTGAAATGGGCTTAGAGACAGTGAACTTGGGAGGCATGTGACCTACTGAGACACCAGTTGGGCAGCTAAGGGAGTGTTTGCACAATCCCTCCCTCACACCCAGGCTTCACATCTCTCAGCCACAAAAGTGACCCCTCTCTTCTACTTGAGGAGAGGAGAGGAAAAATTTAAGAAGACCCTGTCTTGCATCTTGGATACCAGCTTAGCCAGAGTAGCACAGGGCACCAGTTCAAGGCATAAGGCCCAATTTCCAGGCCATAGGTCCAAGAAAACATTTCTAGACACACCTGGGACAAAAGAAAAATCACTGCCTTGAAGAAAAAGACCCAATCCCAGCAGGATCTATCACCTGCTAACTAAAGAGCCTTTGGGCCCTGAATAACCAGCAGTGACATCCAGATAGTACACCATAGGCATTGGGTGAGACTCAGACACTTGCTGCCTTTAGGTATCAGCTCTTCCAGAGGTAAGTAAAGCACCAAATGGGCTCCTGGGATCCCCGAATTCCAGGAATTTCGCTCTTAATTGGCATTTCTGGAAGTGCCCTCAGCCAGAGGGGAGCCCACTGCCCTGAAAGGTGAGTCCCAGGAAGGACAACAATCATTGCAAGCTGACTGAAACACACTTGGACCTTAAGGGAACTCTGGCATGGGCTAGTGGTGGAGGTGGCCAGGAGGTGAGGCTCCTCTGTCTATGCAAAGGGGAGAAAATGAGAATAACTGCATCTTGTGGTTTGAGTGCCAGCTCAGGTGCAGTACAGTGGAATACCAGATAAAATTATGAGATGTTTGACTTCAACCTCTGGCTCCCAGTGGCACCACTGTACTTACTAGGGGCTTGGGAAAGCTCACTGCCCTGAAGGGAAGGACATGAGCCTGGTTGGCTTCACCACCTGCTAATTGTAGAGCCCCAGGGCCCTGAGTGAAAATAAGCAGTAGCCAAGGAGTGGGTAAAGCAGGCCTTGGGTGAGTATCGGTGCTTTGCTGACTTCAGGTCTGACCCAGTGCAGTCTCAGCAGTGGTGACCACAAGGGTTCTTGTGTCAGCTCATCTGCAACTCCAGTCAGCTTAGTACAGAGAGATAGATTCTATTTGTTTGTTAGAAAGTAAGAAAAGAGTAAAATAGTCTCTGCCTGGTAATCCACAATATTCTTCTCGATCTTTTAAGGCAAATCCTACTGCTGAAATGGGCTCAGAGCCAGTGAACTTGGGAGGCATGTGACCTACTGACACACCAGATGGGCAGCTAAGGGAGTGTTTGCACACACAGCACTAGTGGGCTTGGGGTACCCAATAATTCAGGTATGACTTAGAACACAACATTGACGTCCTTTTGAATACCTACAAAGCTTTGAAAAGAAGGATGCGCACAAAGAAGCAAAGACTCTAAAGACTATAATAAATGTGTAACTTTTCAATGCTCAGCACATTGACATTGGCCTGAGCAAAAACTTCTTGACCAATAATTCACAAGCACAGGCAACCAAAGCAAAAATGGACAAATGGGATTACATCAACTTAAAAAGCTTCTGCACAGCAAAGAAAACAGTCAACAAAGACACAACACACAGAATGAGAGATTATATTTGCAAACTACCCATCTGACAAAGGATTAATAACCAGAATATATAAGAGCTGAAATAACTCTATAGGACAAAAAATCTAATAACAAAAAATTTCAAGTTACATAGATCAATCAAAAAGCTTTTGCTCCTTTACCCATTCACTCTCCCCAATATCAAAGCAGAATTAGTGAGGAAAAGGTCATTAAGAACTAGCATACTTCCCAGAAGGTCATTTTCAGGTTTGAGAAATGTTTTTTTGACTTATGTTTATGGTACTTGTTGGCATTCCTGCACTGTGGCAGTGCAGGTAAGGGATTCATACAAGGTATTACAATCCATCAAATGATAAGTCAAATATTTAATCAAATATTCTGTACCAAGGAATGGTAAAATATAAAGTGTTTGTCAAATATGTCTCTATAAAACCTGAAAAAAAAAAAAGCTCAAGAAAAAAGAGAGTAAACATTAGGGAACCATTAGTAATAAAAGGCAAGATAAAATTTGAAAGTGACCTAAAAAGCTGTCATTAAGAAGCAAAAAAGAGATATTGGATTGAGTGTGTTTGAAAGAAATAATGTGAGAGGGATCAGGCTGTTTTTTGGTTTTGTCCTATGGAGGTATGCCTTTTTAATAAACAAGCTAAAATGCATATTCTTTTTTTCCAGCAATTCAACTTTTTAATATCTGTCTTCTCATTGCCCTTCACTTAACCTCTCCATAATATTTTACCTATAAAATTTACAGAAAATGAAAATATTAAAAATGAAGTAGAGGAAAGTATCAAACTAATAATACAAGGAAACTTCCACAAATAAAATATGATTCTGAAAATTAAAAGAGTGTACTAATGGAAAACAACATGCATAGCTAGACATATAATTACGAAATTTCAGAGGAAAGAGAGAAAGAGAAACAGAGAAAAAAGATACATCTGTTTTCTGTCCTGTTTTTTGACTTCTCATAAATAATTCTGGACTCCAGAAGAAAGTAGAAAAGTTTCTTCAAAGATCTGAGGAAAAATGATTTTCATCTTACAATATTCTACTAAATAAAATCAAGTAAAAGTCATATCAGAACTCAGAACACTTGCCTCTTATAAACTTCTTATTGAAAAGGGACTTGATATTTTTGCAGCACCAGAAAGTAAACCCAGTAAGGAGAACATATGGAATTCAGAAACGCATAGATCTAATCCAGGAAAGTACTGCATGCTCAGAGACCAACTAGTTCAATATGGAGAAGGCAGACACAGAGTTCCAGAAGAAAGTTATCCATGAAAAAAGGAGCTCTCATAGAAAAGATGATATGCTTGAGACATTAGAAGAATTTACTAATAAGATAAAATCTAAAAATATATAAAACCTAGAAATACTAATACATATTCCTGCAAAGATAAAAGTGTGTGAAAGAGAAAATGAAATGGAACACACTATATGGCCATGAAGCAGAGTTTGCTATGATTATATGAACTGTCAATTTCCAATTTTTCAGATTCAACCTGTAGACAAAGCACACAAAATGTATGGTTATAGACTGTAATATAAATGTAACCAGGTTTTTGAGGAGTCTCAACTTGCTCGACTTGTTATCACATAAACACAAAATGCAGTTTTATATTTTTCCCTGATGACTGATCCTGAATTGTCTTTTAATTGTACCATATCAAACCTCAGTATCCTGCTGTGTATCATGTATCTTAATAACATCTTGGATAGATTCCATAATTTTGCTTTCACTTTAACCTGCTTAAATATTCTCTTGTTGGTATAAACATTTCAGTTATTCTCATTTTAAAGCTATAATACCAAACTTCCTTCAAAGTATTTATCCTACTGTTACAGGAAAGGGGTCCAGATCCAGATCCCAAGAGAGGGGTCTTGGATCTAGAGCAAGAAATAATTCAGGGTGAGTCCATAAAGTGAAAGCAAGTTTATTAGGAAAGTAAAGGAATAAAAGAATGGCTACTCCATAGATAGAGCAGCCCTGAGGGCTGCTGGTTGCCCAACTATATGGTTATCTCTCAATGATAAGATAAACAAAGGGTAGATTATTCATGCCTCCCCCTTTTAGACCATATAGGGTAACTTCTTGATGTTGCCATGGCATTTGTAAACTGCCATGGTACTGATGGGAGTGTAGCAGTGAGGCAGACCAGAGATCACTCTTGTGGCAATCTTGGTTTTGATGGGTTTCAGCTGGCTTCTTTACCGCAACCTATTTTATCAGCAAGGTCTTTATGACCTTTATCTTGTGCTGACTTCCTATCTCATCCTGTGCTTTAGAGTACCTTAACCATCTGGGAATTCACCCCAGTAGTCTCAACCTCATTTTACCCAGCCCCTATTCAAGATGGAGCTTCTCTGGCTCACATGCCTCTGACACTACCACCCAACCTAAGACAACCTAGTCTAGTCTAAACTTCAAGTACTTATAATGGCAAGGAAGTGATCTGTGCATTATAAAACACATTCTTTCTCTCCTTTCTATGTTCAAATTCTCACCCTTCTATCTTCAAATTCGAGACTGCCAAATATCCCTTACTTGACAATCAATAGTAAGGTTGGAAGGGATGCCACATAGCACCATCGAGAGTGCAACAGCCTTCAAATGGGCAAGGGAATGCTAATGGACATTTCCCGAAGGCATCTCTAAACTTTATGAATGGTTTGCTTAAATTGTCACCCTCATCAGATTTCAAAAACTGTAATGCTTCCATTCTTTTCCCTCATGATTTCTGGGCATGAGGTGGGGGAAGGTAACTGGACAATGTAGGCTAGTTATGGAACTCTCAGTAAGCCCTATGGGGAGAAACTGCTCTTAAACTGCATTTTCAGCTAATATGATATCACTGTAGCATAATTTTGAACTTAGAATGAGATACATTTAATGCATTTTGTACTCGATTTTACCCATAGTCATAATCTCAGCACAACAGGAAAAAAAATACTACACTGTATTCTTTTTTTGCTATTATTAGCAGTTTACAAAATTGAAACAGATAAGAAACTGGCAGGTAGACAGAAAAGAGTAGGGTTGCTAAAAGCTTATTTTACAAAGTTCAGAGTCTAGAAATAGAGGTATAATTAAGTTATATAAGTCATAATGGCTATAGATAAATATTAATGATTTAGTTTTCTTGGATAAGGAGAATGTGAGGAAATGTGGAGATATGAATATGAACTAAATCTTCATCCATGATAATGGGATATAAATGGATCATGTTTAAAATGATAAACATTTCTGATATGATATAAACTACAAAATATGCTAGTATTTTAACGTAATTTAATATAGTAACATAATTTGTGTTTATAGCATAACATATCAGGAAAGTTAAAACCTAAAACAATTAAAGAATGCTTTTTTCTTTTTTGCTCAGAAGTAGGACTCGTAGTGAAGAGTGAGGTAGGATTATTGCTTTTTATCATGATCCCTTTTGTATTGTTTCTGTAAGACATAGAGGCAAATATTTTTTTTATTTAAATTACAAGGAATATTTATTTTGACAATGAAGTGGTAAATTAGATACAGTCGTGCACTGAACTATATATTGGTATTACTTTTTTGGGGAAATCTTTTTGTAATTCATCCAGAACTTGAAGCATGTCACTCCTTAGAACAATTTCTGAAGTCAAAAAAGAAGTCCTAAATGATGATGATAGTATAAAGGTATGTATAGCACAGTAACATTTATAATATCAAAAAATCCTAAATAAACAATAAAAAGTAATACAGGAGGCTGACAAAATTGGGACATCCTAATTTTACTCTTGTGTGTTAGATTCACTAAATATTTCTCTTTTGAAGTTATAGCGAGATCTTGGACACAACAATTAGTGTGTCTTTGTCTCTCTTTGACAGTCTTTCTGTTTATGGACATTCAGATTAGATTGGTTCTTTCTGGGAATTTCTTCCAAATTGGACTTTACTAGAAGAAAATGTATTCTCAATTAGTCCCTTAGATCTGACCTGGTGAATGTACAAATGGGAAGAAAATAGAGCTGCAATGAATCATCTGTACTAGTATCATTCTATCTCAGAGTCTTACATAGTTTGATGAAAATAACCAAGATGAAGCATGTAGGTGGTGCCCTATGGAAAAAAAAACAACAACAAAAAACACTTCACACAGAAGTAAACTTTATGAATTTCCAAGATCAAAAATTAAGTAATTGTTAGAGTAGTGATTAGAGTTATTGAGAAGAATAATTTCCTTATAAATTTGTCCACATTTAAATGTTTTTAAGTGAATATACACAATGATAGTCAGGAACTAAAAAACTACTGTATCCATAGAATTTTCTACAGGATTTACAAAAATTAAGAGAATTAACAAAAGTAGACATTTTTCAAATTTAGTACAGTCTGTTAACAATTCTGAGGTAATACAAGAGTAATTCCATTTAGTTGGAAGCAAATACAAATATTGACACTCAATATTGTGATATAACATTTAGAGGAATACTTTTTTATTTTGTTCATTACTGACACATAATAATTGTACATGTTTATGGGAAACAGTGTGATGTTTCAATATGTGTATATGTTGTGAATGCTGTAGGAGTAATTTTGAAACAAATATTCATGACAATGTTTTATGAGATCAATTTAGTGAGCCACAATCAGAGGTTTTTTTTTTTAATGAAATTTTTTGAAAAGAAGAGAAAAGGATAAAAATATTAGATATCACTTGCAAGTTTCATAAAACTTTTATTTCAATTAGCTATGTAAAGAAAAATAAACACTCACATGTGTATGATAAGTTTATACTGGAGACCCAATCAAACTAGCAAAGCCTCCTTATATACAGGACAATGAACCTTTCAAATTTTGTGAAAGATCAGGATTTATTTGTGCATGTGTATGTTTGCAAGCATCTTTGAAAAAGTTCATGCACCAGAACAATAGAAATGTATATACCTTTGTTCTAAGAAATATGTCTCCCAAAAGATACAAATGGTCTGTAGTCTACATAAAATCCATAAGAAATTTCTTGAGAATTACATTTGATATTTGTTTTTGAATGCATAGCAGATGCCTTATTGCTGATTGCTGCATGCCTGCTAGTGTACCATGTGGTGATTATGGCACTACATGCTGAGCAACAAGTCAGCTGGAGAGCACTGGTAGAGAAATGGGTACTTCGTAAATAAACATTTGCTTACAGATCACATTATGTGTGACCAGTGTTTTGCAGCTGCTGTTGTTAGTCTTTTGTCATAAATTGAAACAAAACCAATGTGAAAAATGAAAGATTATTGCGTTGTTCATAGATGCTGAATTTATGTAGCCTTCAGGCATACTTGTGTGATGCTATTATTAGAATACCTTTAAATGGGACTAATACTGCATTTCTCTTACTATGTTAGCTACCTATCTTCTTTTCTAGGTCAAATTCACAGGTGACAAATGACAGATAATTAAAAACTAAAGGGAAAAATAGAAAGAAAAAGATCAATGGTAAAGCTATAGCTTTCCTAAAACACTTCTACTCTTGAAAAGGTCTCTGAAGGTTAATTCTCACTGGCAAAGTAACTGCTTTGGATTGCATTCATTTTGAGTGATAGGAGAAAGTATAGATTAGGACAACCCAAGAAATGAGTATATTTATATTTGTGAATAAATTCATTTTTTCCTTTACGTAATGTGGATAATTTTGAATATCTTTTCAACAACAAATGAGCTGGCATTATGTGCATAAGGAACTATTACAAAAATGGCTTCTAGTTTTGCAGCAGCTTCTCAATATAATTTCTAGATCTAAAGATCTATTGAATATCAGCTTTTACTGGTGATTATTATATATTTAAGGTGTCCTTTAACCTAGTGTTCACGACTTTAATCTATTTTTTTCTTTTCTATTCATTTTATTGGGGAAAATGTCATTGTACAGAAAATATTGTCACTTAAGGGTTTTTTTTGTTTGTTTTTGTTTTTTGAGACGGAGTCTCCATCTGTTGCCCAGGCTGAAGTGCCGTGGCACAATCTCCGTTTACTGCAACCTCCGCCTCCTCCCAGGTTCAAGCAATTCTCCTACCTCAGCCTCCCGAGTAGCTGAGAATACAAGCATGTGTCACCACACTTGGCTAAGTTTTGTATTTTTGTAGAGACGCAGTTTCACCATGTCAGCCAGGCTGGTCTCAAAATCCTGACCTCACGTGATCCACCCACCTCGGCCTTACAAAGTGCTGGGATTACAGGCACGAGCAACCGTGCCCAGACTTAGTTCATTCTTTATCTGCAATATAAATATACTCACATAGTACTTTTATTCTTATTTTCTAGCACTAATGAATATGAATTTTTGAGAATATTTTATATCCAAATATTTGACTTAAAGAATGAGAAGTTGAAAAGGATATATAGAGTATGTATTTTTTCTTAAGGAAACCATTAATTATGATTATTATGATGATTAATTATTTTTATGAACATGATTAATTAGTTCTATATGTTAAAGTATAATTTTTATTTAAACTATAAAAAAGTCAATTTGCTATACAATTAAGGAGAAACATGACATGAATAAGTAGAACATAAAACAAGTCCTACTTTATATACGCTAGAATTATTTTTGAGAAACAAAACCAAATACAAAACCATTTAGAAATGTCTAACGATTCCTAATTTAATGGATAAATGGGCTAGTCAAAATAAAAAAACACCTTATTTAAAAAACTAACAAACATAAGAAAGAATAAAAGTTTTTTGATTTGTAAATATATGCCAATATTAGGTTTATTGTGCAGTTGAGTTAAAATTTAAATAACACAGTTAAGCCAGTATAAAGATATTACTAAACATAAACACGATAAGCATGTCTCTACAAAATGAATTAATGGCTAACTACTCTAATGAGTTAAAACACAGAAAGTTTCTAAACAAAATTAAATTATATTAAACAGAAATGATATAACTACTCTAAAATTTGTCAGATGACTTTATCCTAAAGATTGAAGGGGTGAAAGTTTACAGACAGAATATTGCAATGAAAATATATCTGTGTTTAGTACAGAATTGTCAAGGTATACGTGGAGCTTCACTTCATGATTTTTTTTATCATATAACTGCATTGATTAGAAATAAAAAAATTGAAATAAAATGTGTTTATCAATATGTTTAACCCCCCAAATGGGAATGCTTTAGTAATATGTGTTATTAAATAACAAGCACAATAAGCCGCTTGTAAATTTTGATTTACAAGCGGCTTATTGTGCTAATAAATAAAAAAAGACTATGTAAATAAAAAATATTACTTTCACTAGTAGTTTTGATTTATGTAAGTATAGATATATGACTTTCACCTTAATGGAGGAATAATTTTAAAAGCATTTCTTGGAAGAAGTAAGCACACATCCTCTTTGAAGAAATAGAAGCCTGCCGTAACAATTTTCCTAAAACAAAATAGCATGTTATCTTACATTCAAAAATGACAAAATTCACAAAAAAGTCACTATGAATTACAAACACTAAACACAAAAGACAGCACAATCAGACATCATAATACATTATAATTGGAGTTATTAAACACATAATATAAAATATGTATGATTAGTATGCTCCGAGAAACAGAATATGTGAAAATATAATCAAATTTAAAAATAAGAGACTATCACTTCTCGGCCTTTTGGCTAAGATCAAGTGTGTAAAAGTAAGAGACTTTGCAAAAGGAATAGATTTTTCCCCTAGATACATTGAGAGGTAGTTGACTCCTGATGACATCTTGATTTTGGCCCAGCAGTACTTATTTTGGATCCTAGCCTTCAGAATTTTAAGTCAATTTTGATTGTTTTAAGTCACTGAATTTGTGATAATTTGTTACAGCAATCATAGGAAATAACACAGTTTATTTTACTTCTAAGCACATCTTAGTAGTCAGAGTCAGAAAATATATTTTTAGTGAAATCATGAGTTCATACTGTTACCTCCAATTCAAATTCAGTACCACAGGATGCTTTATTTTGTATTTGTATCTTTTTTCTTTCCTACAGAGAACTCAAGTTTCCAACAATATCAACATTTCATGACATTCCTCTATCTTCAAGTAAACATAAAATAACTTCAAAGTTATCACACTAGTACTTCTACCAAAATCAAAAGTAAAAGTTGAGATTTTGTTTTACTAATGTTTATCATTAGAACGTATCCCAAGTGTGTAGAATCAGAGCATGTGTTCTTATTTTAGTTAATAATGTGGGTTCATCCACATCTTCAGAGTATTTTTTTTAAATCTTTTTGTATTTAATTTTATTTTTTGAGTATGTAAAATATTTACATGTTAAAAACTCAAAACTAAGTGAAAAGTAATATGTAGTTTTGCTTCAATTTTACTCCATTACTCTATACCTATTCACCAAATATATGATAAATATTTTTAATTAGCATCTTGTTTTCTCACTTTTTTAGTGTTTACATTATATCCTGTAATTCATTCCATATCAGCTAACAAATAACATCTTCATTCCTTTTATTAACATTCTATTTTGAGATAGTTATTGAATTATACGTAATGGCAGTAAATAATCAGAGAAATCCTATACATATTTCACCTAGTTTTCCCCAATAGTAACATTTTGCATAACTATTTTATGTTATCATGACTAAAAAATAGAAATTGATACACTTTATCTATTCATATGTTACCAGTGTTACAGTCATTGAATATCTGTGTGTTTATTTCATATTGTGAAATTTTATCCCATGTCACATGCAGATTCATGTAACCACTGCCACAGTCAAGATATAAGATAATTCTATCACCACAAGGATCTCTCATGTCATTTTCTCATAACCACCTCCACATCCCTCTCCCTAGACCTTCGCAAACCCTGGAATCCACGAATCTGTTCTTCATTAATATTATGTTGTCTTTTCAAGAATGCTGTATACACAGAATCCTACGATATGAAACATTTGCAGATTTGCATTTTTTCCACTTAGTACCCCTAAGACCCCACCAAGACTAGAAGCAGCTTAGATGTGTGGCCTTTACAGAGAGGAATGGAAGAGGCAAGTAAATACAGCACTTTCAACAGAAACATCCAGGTACTCGCATTGAGACTAATCAAGGAAACAACTTGACCCACAGAGAATAGAGAAAAACAAAGCAAGAGGACATCCCACCCAAGAGAGACATGGAACCAAGGAAACCTCTCAGAGGGAGGGGAAGGCTGCTGTCTTTGCTGTTTGGGCAACTTAGCCATTCCAGCCTGTGGGCTTTGGAAAAGCTCAAGCCAACCAGTGCATAAGTAGTATCCCAGCACAGCACAGCTGCTCTGCAAAGGCATAGTCAGACTGCTTCTTTAAGCAGGTCCACATATGAAAAAGGCATAGGCCCTAGAATAGAAAAAACAATCTTAAAACATATGGATTAAGTAAGAGGAATCACTGCATCTGATATTGAATCTTACTATATTGCTACAGTATTCAAGACAATGTGATATTGTCAGACGAATGAACATGTAGATCAATGGAAAGAAAAACAGAGAAACCAGATATAGATTCACACAAATGTGCTGGACTGATTGTTGGCAAAGAGGAAAAAGCAATTTAATAGGAAAAAAGATAGCCTTTAAAAAAAATGTTATTGAAGCAACTGAGTACACATTAACCAGAAAGAAAGGTAAACTTTGACATAACTCTGACATCTTATACAAGACTTAGTCCAAAGTGGATTATAAACTTAACTATAAAACTTTTAGAAAAAAAATAGAGGAAAATTGTTAAGCTCTAGGGCTAGGCAAGTGGTTCATAGACTAAACACCAAAAGCATGACCCATAAAATGAAAAAGAAAAAGGTAAATTGGAAATCAAAATTGAAAATATTTGCTGTGTGAAAATCTCCATAAGGAGGATGAAAATATAAACTATGAAGAGACAAAATATTTGCAATCTGAATATCTGATAAGAAACTTATATCTAGAGTCTATAAAGACACCTTTGTAAAAAATAGCAAATACAAGCAAATAAAGCAATCCAATTAAAATGGATAAAATCTATGATGGGACACCTCACTGAGGAAAAGATAGGGAAGTCAAATAAATCTGAATAATTTTCAACATAATTTGCCATTAGAAATACAGATTAAAACTACAATTAAATATTACCGCAAACTTATCAAAATGACTAGAACAGAAAAAAAATGTGACAAGGTGCAAGGATGCAGAGAAATTGCATCCTATATATATTGCTGGTGGGAATGTAACACTGAACACTCTATATAACATTTTGACAATTTCTTATAAAGTGAAACATTTGATTACCGTATGACACAACAATTCAACTTTTTGACCTTTATCCCAGAGAATGGCTATATTTTTGTTTACAAAAAAAAACTGTTCATTAATGTTCAAGCAGCTTTATTTATAATATTCAAAATCGGAAATGGCTCAGCTGTTATAAGATAGGTGATGAGTTAAACCAACCATTTCATAGAATGCTACTTACCAATGGACTAGTGGTGTACACAAAACTTACCACAAGGGCATTATGTTGTATGAAAAGAACTCATCTCAAAATGATCCCATTTTCAGAACAATCTTGAAAGGACAAAATTAAAGAGATGGAGAACAGATTTGTGGTTGCCAGAGCTTATGGGGGAGAAGTAGAAAGACGGCTCTGTTGTGATAGAACTGTTCTCTATCTCTTCATTGATAATGATCATACAAATCAGCATACGCCATGAAATTGCATAGAACTAAATATATGCACACAAAGTAGTTCACATAAAACTAGTAAAACCTGAAAAAGTTTGGTGAATTGTATAAATGTTAATTGACACTGTACTATAGGAAAAATGTTATCATTGGTTACCATTGAAACTCGGCGATGATTTCACATGAAATGTCTTTGTGTTGTTTCTTACTACTGAATGTGAATCTAAAATTACCGCAAAATTAAAAGTTAAGAAAGATTAAGCACTGTTAGAATCTTTCTTTAAAAATTATATATATATGTATATATGTGTGTGTATACACACATACACTCACCTATATTTAAGTAAATGTATAATGAGCATTACTTTTTCCCATTTATGAAGTATAATAAGTTAAAAGTCTGTGAGCAAAGTAGCATTATTTATCAAAATTGTAGATTTTCCTAATCATGTTAGTCAAACTGTCATTCTGTATGCCATACGGCATTCCCAAAACAAATCATGGTAAGCCATACTTTACCTCCTCTTTTCCCCTAGCAATACTGATACGTCAGTAAAAGTTAAACAGTTTAAAAATTTTCAATTTTCCAACTTTCTTTTCTCAATTCCAAATCAAATATTGAGCTATAATATTTAGCAGTTCAACATTTTCTGATCTCTTGTTACCTGTGTGACCAAGTGGGAAATAAAAGTGAGATGAAATGAAACTACAAGATAATTGAAGTTTCCCCTGTTCTCCTGTCAGGTTGAGAAAATATTTAAATATTTTATTTTTAAATATTGTTTATTGAGAAACAAAAGTGAGATGAAATGAAACTGCAAGATAATTGAAGTTTCTCTTCTCTCAATTTGAGAGAACATTAAATGCTAAAATATTTCAAACAAATGATGCTCTTATTCTCAGCTCTTCTGGACAAAGCACCATTTTGTATAATTTCTCATTAATTAAATACTGTATTGTTTGTATCATTTACAACTACATGCACTTATTAGTTTATTTTTTTCAAAACCAAACACAAATTTTACTCTCCTCAATTTATGTACTATATCACATTATTATTTTCATACCATACTGAAATGTAATACTTCTGAGAATCATCCTAAACTACAAGGGCTACATCTGTTAGTGATGTAAAGGAAAAAGTGCACAGAGATAATGATCAACTAAAAGTAAAGAATAAAATTATTCTCTTCTGAAACTAAGGGCATACAAAATGAAGCTAAGATATGGAACCACCTGTGTGCTACAATACAGACACATTCCAATGGTTCTCAAATACTTTCTTTCTACCAGATATATACTGTACAATATAATCTAAGTTATGGACAGAGAAATTAGGTAACAATAAAAGTAAAAAGTATCTAGATTGGGGAATATAAAATAGAAAGAGAAAGCCATGGTCAGAGAAATTAGGTAACAATAAAAATAAAAAGTATCCAGATTGGGGACTAAAAATTAGAATTCTCTTTATTCATAGATGACATGATTTTATATATAGAATATCCTAAGTAATCCATAAAAACCATTATATTTAATAAATTAATTCGGAAAAGTTTCAGGATATATCAACCTACAAAATCAGCTGTATTTTTATACATTAACAGCCTTAAAGTGAAATTAAGAAAACAATTTTATTTGCAATATCATCAAAAAGAATAAAATATTTATAAATAAATTTAAGGAGGTGTACTTAAAACTGTAGAACAAGGTTGAGAGAAATTAAAGAGTAGATAAGTAAGTGAAAAGATATCCCATATTCATGCATTGAAAAATAATATCGTTCAGATTGTAATACAGCACAAATTGACATAGATTCCATGCAATAGCTATCAAAGTTTTGACTGCCTTTTTTGAAGAAATGACAAACTCATCTTACAATTAATATAGAATTTCAAGAGAACATGAATAGCGAAAACAGTCTTGAAAAATAGTAAAGTTGGAGGACTCTACAAATGCAGACAAAAGAAAGTATACCAAGCTAAAGGAAAATGATACAACATGGAAACTCACTTCTACAGAAAAAAATTAATACCAGCTATATATACATATATATATATATATGAAATATGTTTATATAACCTATGTATCAGTCTGTTGGATGTATTAAATTCATTGTACATATAAATTGAAGACAAGATATTATATTTGAGTATTATGCATCTAATACTATATATGTATTATATATAATTTATTGTCTTCAATTTATATATTGAATATATAAATTGAATATATATACATGAATTTTATAAATAGGTATATATATGTTCATATATGTGTATGAGTCCATATATATATACATATATATAAATATATGCATTCATAGATACACAGGCACACACATGGGCACAGATGACCACTGTAAAGATAAGCTAAATTATAGTAAATAAAATAATGTGGAAATGTCTTATATTTTATGTGAAGAAAAACAGTGTTAACTCCATATAGACTTTGAAAATTAACAATATGTATTACAACAACTGGAGAAAAAGCTAAAAAATGCAAATATTTTGGCATGAAAAATAGACAAAAGGGTATTTGAAAAAATATTTAATTCAGTCATAAAGTGGAAAATAAGCAGAAATAGACAAAAATAAAGGGAACACGTTGAAAACAAATGAATAATTGTAAATGTGAATCCAAACATATCAATATCAATAATGACATTTAAATATTAATGAAATAAATACTCCAATATAAAAGTTGAAATGAATAGAACTCATTAAAAAGCTGCAGCCAACTTTATGTTGTGATAGGTTGAAGGAAGATCAATGAATGTAAAAAAAAAGTAGCATCATAAAGAATAAAAATAATAAAAAGGCTGAAGTCACTATATCATAATCAGATAAGTTAAAGTGTAGGAGTAGTAATATAAACAGAAACATTTCATAATTTTATAACAAATATGAAAATTTATCAGATATAACAATTGTAATTATGCATGTGCATTATAAATGGCATTCCAAATATACAAAACAACACTTAATAGAAATAAAGATGGAAGTATGTAATTCCATGAGCATGCAGGGAACTTTTAACTGCATTAGTAGTAAGGCTGCATTCAACTGAAAAATAAACTTCTATTAAGAGCATATGGCAAGTACACCAAAAATGGATCATAAGCCAGGCCTTAAACAAGCTTTAGTACATGTTTTAAAAAACTGTAGTCATATTGACTGTGTTCTCTTACAATAATTGTATTGAATTAGAAATCATCAACAATAATATCTCTGAGAAGTTGTTCTGTGCAGGAAATGTGCAAGGGGAAAGGAAAAGACACACACAGTATTTTTAAAGGTAAACAGCCTTTATCCCAAGTATATGGCAATACAGATATAAAAAGCAAAGCATATAATAAGCAAATTGCAATGGGCAGAGGAGAAGAGAAAATATATGTGTGTGTGTGTGTGTGTGTATACACACATATATATATATATTTACACTCACCAGACTATTGAGGATTCATCAGCGATCCGGAAGCAACAGCCTGGGCTCCAGAGTCGGCCATTTGTCTATTCATAGGTGAGGAGAGGTCTCACGAAGCTTTCGTGCGGTCTGTGACTCTAGCTCTTTTTGTAATGAGTTGTTTGGCATGAGACCCAGTCATGAGGATCCTTCATGACTGGGCTCAAGGAACACAAAAAGGACAACTTGTTTTTTAGGTTGTCTGTTGTTTTTCAATAACTAACATACAGAAACATATTGAAATAGAGATTTCTCTGAAACAGTGCTGGATGAACGCCTCAAGGGGCCCACAACCTGTTCCAGGACTTGGTGACCATTGTTTGTGTCCATGGTCAATTGAGTTCAAATTTAATATTTAACTTCTCCTCCACAGAAATATAAATTTCAAATACTTGAAAATTAAACAATACACTTTAACAGTACACTTTAAATTATTCATGGTTCAAAAGCACAAAGAAGAAAAGGTACCTGTGTAATAAGGCTTCTGGTTAATCTCTTTAATTTTCTTATTAAATTTCTCTAGGAAATCTGACATTATGTGCCTCCTGCTTTGTTGCAAAAGGGGTACTGACACATACAGTGTGTAATATATTTGCCCCCAAATATGAATCATAAGCACCCGTAGAAGTAAATATTTGGCCGGGTGCCATGGTTCACACCTGTAATCCCAGCACTTTGGGAGGCTGAGGCGGGTGGATCACTTGAGGTCAGGAGTTCAAGACAAGTCTGGCCAACATGGTGAAAACCCGTCTCTACTAAAAATACAAAAATTAGCTGGGTGTGGTGGCAGGCACCTATAATCCCAGCTACTAGGGAGGCTGAGGCAGAAGAATTGCTTGAACCCGGGAGGTAGAGGTTGCAGTAAGCCGAGATCATACCATTGCACTCCAGCCTGGGCAACAAGCATGAAACTCCGTCTCAAAAAACAACAACAAAAAAGAAATAAATATTTTTGTCAGTCCAGTATATGCATCTTCTATAAATTAAAAAAGCCTGGTTTTAGCAAAAATTATTGCAATGAAACAGACACACACACACACACACACACACGAAAGAAGAATTGTTCTACCTCAGTAGAAACTAAAAAGACACAAACAAATAAAATGAGTAAAATTTTATAGAATAAACAAACATTAAAAAGCTGCAATCTCTTTTGAGATTAACTTCTATAAATTTGAATATTTTCATGAAATAGTATTTTGCATGATAACATGCAATTATTTTTAATTTTCATATGTGTAATAATAAGGTTATGCAGAAAATGTTTAGTAAATATGTTTAGTAAAGTAGACAAAATTTGAACTGTTTAGGGGTGAAGTAGGATGATGCTGCTAATTCAAAATATATTCTTAAGAAAAATATGCTTGAATATAAGTACATATGTGTTTGAACTAGAGAGACAAAAATCAAATGCACTAAAATAACAACACCTGATGACTCAATATGAATACTACAAGGATTTAATTGTAGTAAATATTCTCCTTGAAATAGGCACAATATTGTTCAAAATTTAAAAGTTAACAATAACACATCTTCTCACTAAGAATACCCTAGTCCAACATAGCTGTGTAGGTAAACTCTCCTGAGTATTTAAAAAAGAATCATTACCAATACAACATAAAAAATAAGGACAGGAGAGAAAGAGATAGCACTTTAAGTTTTTTAATGTATCTGGCAAGTTTTATATCAAAATTTAGCAAGACAATAACCTAGGAAACCCCAGACACTCATTCCTTACAGATATATTAAATAAAGAACTAGAGGTGGATAAAATATCTTTGTAAGTGCCCTCATAATCTATGAAAGATCTACAGTAATCAAGCAAATGCCCCTCGATTCCAAAAGCTGTCTTTAAAATAATAAGAAAATTGATAGCTGTGATCCTTTTCTTGAACTGCTGTAACAAAATACCATAGATTGTGTGGCTTAGAAGACAGAAATTGATTTTCTCATTTTATGGAGGCTGAGGAGTCCAAGATTAAGGTACCAGCAGGGTTGGTGTCTGGGGAAGGTTCCCCACTTGTGTTGCAGATGGTCGCCTTCTTGCTGTGTGTTCACATGGCTTTTCTTAATGCACACAGGAAAAAAGGGGAAAGAGGAAATAAGGGAGGGAGGGACAAAAAGAGAAAGAGAGAAAGCACTCTGGTGTCCATTCCTATAAGGACTCTAATTGTAACAGATTACATGTAAGAAAAGAAACACTAGAGAGTAACTCAAAGGCATAAAAAAAAAATAGAAAGTTCTCCAGTAAAGGTAAATGCATAGAAAAATATAAAAATAAGTATCTTGTAATTATTTATAACTCCACTTTTTATTTACTTTATTTTATTTATTTATTTATTTATTTATTTATTTATTGAGACAGAGTTTTGCTCTTGTTGCCCAGGCTGGAGTCCAATCTCCAGCTCACCACAGTCTCAGCTCACTGCAGTCTCAACTATTGCAACCTCCGCTTCCTAGATTCAAGCAATTCTCCTGCCTCAGCCTCCAGATTAGCTGGGACTACAGGCATGCACTGCCACACCTGCCTAACATTTTTGTGTTTTTAGTAGAAAAGGGATTTCTCCATGTTAACCAGACTGGTCTCGATCTCCTGACCCCAGGTGATCCACCCACCTTGGCCTCCCAAAGTGCTGGGATTACAGGTGTGCGCTACCGCGAACAGTCCACATTTTATTTTTCTGCATAATTTTAAAGATAAAAGTACAAAAATAATTATAAATCTATGTTAATAGGCACCCAGTATACAAAGGTGGAATTTGTAACATCAGTAACATAAACACTGATTTAACATAAATAATCACAAATCAATACCAAAAAAATACAAAGTATTAAAGTTCTGAAATGCATTTGAAGTTAAGTTGATATCAATTTAAAATGGGCCATTATAACTTTAGAATGTTACATGTAATCCTTATGGTAACTACAAAATATATATATATATAATATTTTTAAAGAGAGAAAGTAATCAGAATGTGTCATTATAAAAAATCAAACATAAAGAAATTAATGGAAGAAATGAGGAAGAAATAAATATAAGGCATACAGAAAACAACAAAATGGCAGAAGTACTTTCCCATCAATAATTACTTTATATATAAATGGATTAAACTCCCCAATAAAAAATAGATAAGCTGAATGGATAAAAACAAAACAAAAAGATTGAACTATATGCTGTCCACAAGAGGCTCACTTTACCTGTAATCACACTCATAATTTGAAAATAAAAAGATGGAAAAGGATGTTCTATGAAAATACTAATCAAATGAGAGGCAAGGTGGCTACAGTAATATCAGACAAAATGGAATTTACATTAAAAGCTGTCGCAAGAGACGAAGAAAGACATAACATAATGATAAAATAGTTCACTAAACAGAGTAATAATTATAAACATGTATGCACCCCAAATTTAACCCTAAATACATGAAGCATCCATTGACAGAATTAGAATGAGAAGTAAACCATTCTATAATAATAAGAAACCTCAATACTCCACTTTCAATAATAAATAGAACAACCAGACAGAAGTTTAATAGGAAAAGAGAGAGAGGAGCTGGGGGAGGAAGGTGGCCCACAAGGCTCCCCGCAGACAACACTGCGTTGATGTCTGCGAGCCAGGCGAGTGCCTCACCCATGGCAGGGCAGCCTGGGCTTCGACCTCCCTTGGGTTCCCTGGAAGCGGGCCCATGGCCAGGCAGGAGAAGCAGCAGAGGTGAAGGCTCCAGCGCGTCTGTCTCCTCCCCGTTAGCCTGAGCCAGGGGAGGCCAAGTGGCCCAGGTGTCTGGAGGGGGGTCTGCTGCTCGAGAATGGGAATTCTCTTAACCAGAATATGGAGACTGTTCAATCACCAGGAGCACAAAGTTATTGTTGGGCTGGATAATGCAGGAATAACTACCATCCTTTACCAATTTTTGTAATAGCTGCTGTAGACAGTACACAGAGGATTTCTGTAACTAGAGAAGAACTTTATGAAATGTTAGCACATGAGGACCTAAGAAAAGCTGGATTGCTGATTTTTGCTAATAAAAAAGATGTTAAATAATGCACAACTGTAGCAGAAATCTCACAGTTTTTTAAGCTGACTTCTATTACAGATCACCAGTGGCATATCCAGGCATGCTTTGCTCTAACTGGTTAGGGATTGTGCCTAGGACTTGAGTGAATGATGTCATGACTTAAGATTAAATGATCTCTACTGACCTTTTCTCATAGACTTTGTATAAATTAAGTGCTGGATTTTACCTGAAAACTGCAAAAATTAATGGTTTAGATACATTTATAATAAACTGATTTAAACTTTTTCTCTACGAAGAAAAATTAAACCACTTATTTGGAAACAAAGATGAAGTCTCACCTTCCAGTTTGCTTTCTCATTAGTTTTTTCCCAAGTAAGTTATTAAAACTGTGATTGACATTTTTCTCATAATAAACCCCCTCAGGACATTGTGTAGCCTGTGGTAAGTACAAAGGGAGAGGAAGACATTTTGAATTTTAAAAGCTTTATTATCAGTATAACCCTCCCTAGTTGAATGTTGTTTTCTTCTTGTTCCATGAAGTCAAAATACAAATCAGCACATTCAGTTTTCCAATATTTTAAAATGTAATGTTACTTATGCAAAGTATTTTGCTTAAGGTTGTGTGTGTATTGTATATATACCTCAAGTTCAAGTTACTGTCCTTCTAAAGAAAAACAAATAACACAAATATTAATGATATCCTTAGTTATAACCATAATGAGATAAATATTAGCATTGGTGTTAAGTGCCATTTTATACTTTCTCTCTATATTCTCTGTATTGTACTAACCAACCTCCCACATCATTGATCTGCTTGTTAAAAAAAAAAAAAGGAAAAGGAAAAAGCATGACATTGTGTATCGATGTTTTGTTATTTATCAAAATCACACACATGGAAACGTAATTCAACAGAGTGGGATAGCTATCAGATTCTTGGCTTACTATTACTAATGAGCAGGATCATACAATGAGCAACTATCAGATTATTCCTTTCAGTGGTTCTTATGGCATCTAAATTACTGAATAAATTCTTAATCCATTAATCAGTGAATCATAAATTATGATTAAAATCATCAAATAAATTCTCAGCATATACAAATATCTCTTAAAACTCAACAATGAGAAAATAAACAATCTGATTAAAAAACAGTCAAAACATGTGGACATCTCACCAAAATGGGAAACAGGCATACAAAAAGATGCTTAATATCAACAGTTATTACAGAATTTCAAATTAAGACAACAATGAAATATCACTGTATACCAATTTGCATGACCAAAATCCAGAACTTTGAAAAGAGAAAATTTTGTCAAGCATGTGGAGCAACAGGCACTCTTGTTCATGGCTGGTGGGAATGTGAAATAGTACATAAACTTTGGAAGACAGTTTGGCAGTTTCTTACAAGACTAAACAAACTCTTATTACACAATCTAGCAATCCTGCTACTTGGTATTTATCCAAAAGAGTTGAAAATGTATGCTGACACAAAAATCTGCATGCAGGTGTTTATTGCAGCTTTATTCATAATTGTCAAAATTTAGAGGCAACAAGATTGCCCTTCAGTAGGTAAATGGATAAATGATTGAGGAATGTCAACAGATATTATTTTTATAAAAGTTGTGGTATTAGATCCAAATAACTGAGAAGAAATAAATAAGTTTCATTAGTGAAACTTCTAGACAGAAGTAATTTTGATGGTTTAATAAACAACTTTCTTCAAAATTTAAAGTTCTCTTTGATTATTCTGCTGTGATCTGTATAGATGAAAAGGTTTTTGGAGATGATGAATTTGACGATAAAAACCAAATACAATTACACACAAACCACATATACATACACAAACATACATCATGTATGCTATGAATTAACATGCATATATTCCTATATATGCTGTGAATTTGTGTATGACCTAGATAATTTGAAACTCTCAATTAGTCATCCAAATATTTTAAAACCTGGAAATTTAAAAAAAAATGTAATATTTACATTAAATAAGTGATTAATAGATATGGGGTGATTTTCTTTCTTTAAAAAGTGATTTTATATCCAACATCAATTATAGTCTAAGCTTCAAAATAAGTATGTGCTTTTTTATAATTATTTTTCCCATTTTTTTTTGTTTTCTGAGTTTCATCAATTTTTCAAGGTATTGTCTATCTTATAACTTCCCACATATTACACTCCTTCTTATCTTTGGACACTTTCTCATATTTTACTATTTTTTCTATTCTATACTTTACATTCCATAGTACAATATACATTTGGAACATTATAATTCTGATCATTTAGTCAGATAGCTCTTCTTCCTCAAAGTGTACAAGAATGTAGTTTGTGAGTAGACTTAAATACAAAAAAATTAGTTGATGCAGAATTTCCTCTGAAAACTAAAGGTTTATAAAGTGAAGTCTTATGCTAGGAAATTTAAACTCCAAGACTAGCACATGTCACAGGAAATAGGTTTAAATTTTATTTAATAGCTAGATGCATATTTCTAGTTATTTCTAGTTTTTCAGTGGATTTGAGAGAAAATGACAATTTTTTAATGCGTTAGAGCTAGAGGTGACAATTCCACGCATAGAAATAATGATACTATAGGCTCTTTAGCTAGGAATCACAAAATATCAGCGAAGGAGGCTTTCATTTATATCAAGATGGTTTCAATTCCTCACAGCAAAGATTTATTCTTCTGTAAAGCTTACCTAGTTTATATACAGAACTGAACAATCATCTAAGTAAAATGAATTAAGTTTTTTTCTATTCATAAAAAGAACTATATTCAGGAGAAAATTATTCCTACCAAATTCAAGAGCTAATGAAAATACAAAGCTTTTGATTTCACTCCTTTGAGCTGTGAGAAGTGACAGAATGATGAAGCATATGATTGACAAATAGCATCAAACTGGACTCCAAAATAAAACTTGTGGTTCCCTGGAATATACATAAATTAGTGTTTGATACTACAAAGAATAAAGTTGATAATGAAAGGCATTCCAAAAATCGTAACAGTGAAACACTTATGAAAAATGCCAATCAAATTTGCAATTAGGATTGCACATACTCCTTGAAATACATGCAATTCACAATTGTGCTTAAAATATAGCAAATTGTTTTCCTTGATTGAAGTAAGGTGCCAAATTGAAATAGCCAGTTGCAGAATGTGAGTTCCTAGCAACATGACATTGGAAATAAAGGAAATGGAAACATAACTTAAAAAGAGGGTTCGTGAAGTTTACACACTAACCAAAACTGGCAACACTGTCTTCAGAAATTAAATACAAATTTATTCAAAGAGCTCTACTATGACACAATATTTTTGCTGAACACTAAAGTAAAATATTTTTCTAATAAAAATATATTGACATAATTTTTCATATTCAAAGACTATGCCATTTTCAAAAGTATTCTTGCAAAAATATATTTTTTTTCCTAAGGAAAGCACAGTCCTGTAGAGGTGATAATATGCCATATCTCTCAAATACCAAGAATTTTAAAAATCTCATGAAATTCCTGAAACAGAAAAAAATTTACCTACCAAATTTGAATTATCAAACTAATTTAGTTAACTAAACTACCCCAAACAGGAATGTTGCAAGAAAAATTTAGACAGAATTTGAGGTGTTCTATAGTGTAAAGTAAAACACCTGAGCAAGTAGGGAATATAATTATAGTGGAAAAATTTGTCAGTGATGGGATTATAAATGTGTACTCCACTTGTCTGAAATATTAAAATTCAAAAATTAAAAATATGTGAAGCATCAACCTTAAACTAGAGTGAAGAGTACAAATTAAACATATAGTAAATAGAAGAAAGGAAATAATGTGGATCATTATGGAAACCAATAAAATAGAAAACGGAAAAATGGTATAGAAAATCAGTGAAACCAAAAACTATTTTTAAGATCAATAAATCTGATCAAATTAAAGCAAGACTGATCAGAGAAAAAATACATAGGATATAACTTACCAATATCAGGGAGTGAGAAGACAGCAAGAAAATAGGAATATTAAATATATAATATGATGAACACATTTCTGCCAAAAATAACAACTTACATAAAATAGGCAAATTTTTGAAAGACACAAACTAACCAGGCACATCAAGAAGAAATCAAGTGAATAGCACTATATTTATAAGAGATATTAAATTTATACTTAAAAATTATCTAAAATACTTCTGCTCTTATTTCATTTAACATTATGATCTCCAGTTCTATTTATGTTGTTACAAATGACTGAATCTCATTCTTATTTGCAACGAAATAGTACTCCATTGTGGATCTTTACCACATTTTATTTATCCATTCATCTTTTTTTTATTTTGATGAACACGTACATTACTTGCAAACCTTCACTGTTGTTAACAGTCTTGCAACAAACATACAAGTGCAGATATCTCTTTGACATACTGATTTTCTTACTTGGAGTATATACCCCACTGTGGGATTGCTGGATTATATAGTAGCACAGTTTTCAGTTCTTTGAGTAACCTCCAAACTTTTCTCCATAGTGGTTTTATTAATTTACCTTCCAAGCAACAGTATAGAAGGTTTTTTGTTTTTTTTTTTTTTCCTTCCACATCCTCATCAGCATTTTTTATTGCCTGATTTTGATATATAAGACATTTTAACTGGGGTAAAAAATATTTTATTTTAGTTTTGACTTGCATTTATCTGATGATCGATGATGTTGAGCACCTTGCTATTAGTATGTCTCCTTTTGAAAAATGTCTTTTCAAATACTTTGTCCATATTTGATCACATTATTAGATTTTTTTCCTATAGAGTTGTTGGAGCTCCTTATATATTCTGGTTACTTATTCCTTATCGGATGAGTAGTTTATCAATATTTTCTCCCATTCTGTGGATTGTCTCCTCACTTTGTTGATTGTATTCTTTACTATATGGAGTCATTTAACTTGATATGATCCCATTTGTCTATTTTTGTTTGGCTGCCTGTATTTATGGGATATTGCTCAAGAAATTTTTGCCCATACCAGTGTCTGGGAGATTTTCTCCAATGTTTTCTTGCAGTGGTTTTGTTGTTTGGGGTCTTAGATTTAAGTATTTAATCCATTTTGGTTTGATATTTCTATATGGAGAGTGGGGTCGAGTTTCAGTCTTCTGTATGTGAATATCCAGTTCTCTCAACACTATTTACTAAAGAGACTGTTCGTTTCCCAGCATATGTTCTTGGCGCTTTTGTCAAAAACAAGTGCACTCTAAGTGTATGGATTTATTTCTGGGTTCTCTATTCAGTTACATTGGTCTATGTTTCTGTTTTTTGTTTGTTTGTTTGTTTTTTTAATCACAATAGCATGCTGTTTTGCTTAATATAGTTCCATAGTGTAATTTTAAGTAAGGCAATATAATTCCTCCAGTTGTGTTCTTTTTGCTTAAGATAGTGTTGTCTATTCTCAGTCTTTTGTGGTTCTACATGAATTTTATATATTTTTTTCTATTTATGTGAAGCATATAATAGGTATTTTAACAGGAATTGTATTGAATCTGTAGATAGCTCTGTGTAGTACCAGCATCTTATCAATATTAACTTTTCCAATCAATGGACATGAAATATTTTTCTGCTTTTTGGTTGATATCCTCTTCAATTTTTTTTTTACTAGTGTTTTACAGTTTTCATAATAGAGATTTCTTTAGTCTTTTGGGTTATCCCTAAATTATTTAATGTGTGGCTATTGTAAATGGGGTTCCCTTTTTTTTACTTCTTTTTCACATCGTTCACTGTTGGCATATAAAAATGCTCCTGATTTTTGTATGTTGCTTTTGAATTCGGCAATTTTATTAACTTTGCAGTAGTTTTCTTGTTGAGTGTTCAGGCTTTTCCAAATATAAAATTAGATCTTAGATCATCTGCAACCAAGGGTAATTAGACTTCTTCCTTTTCTAATTACATACCCTGTATATTGTTCTCTTGTCTGATTACTCTAACTAGAACTTCCAGTGCTATGTTGAATAACAGTGGTGACATTGGGCAACCTTGTCATGTTCCAGAACTATGAAGAAAGGCTTTCAGTTTTTTGTCATCAAGTATAATACTAGCTGTGGATCTGTTATATAAGGCTTTTATTATGTTTAGAGTTGTTCTTTCTATCCCCAGTTTTCTGAAGGTTTTTATCATGAAAGAATGTTGGATAGTATCAAATGCTCAAAAGCTTTTTTTTTTATCATCAATTGGAATAGTCTTATGGCTATTATCCTATATTCTATTTATATAATGTATCAAATTGATTTATTTCATATGTTGAACCATTCTTGCATCCCTGGCATAAACTCCAGTTGGTCATCATAAATGGTATTTCTAATATATTGTTTAATTTGTTTAGATAGTATTTTGTTTAAAATTTTTGCATAAATATTAATCAGCAGTTTTGTCATTTAGCTATTTTGTTGTTGTTATGTGTCTTCATTTGTTTTTCATATCAGGGTAACACTGGCCTCATGTAATAAGTTTGGAAATATTCCCTCCTCATCTATTTCTCAGAATAATTTTAGTAGGGTTGGTATTAGTGCTTCTTTAAATGTTTGGTAGAATTCAGCAGTGAAGCCATCAGGTGTTGGGCTTTCTGCTACTGGGTGACTTTTTAAGAGGACTCCTATCTCATTACTTGATATCAGTTTTATCAAGTTTTATATGTTTTATTGTTCCTTCTTGGTAGGTTATATTTATTTAGGAATTTGTTCTTTTCTTTTAGGTTTTTCCAATTTATTGAAATATAGTTGCTCATAGTAGCCACTAATAATCCTTTGAATGTCTGCAGTATCCATTATAATGTCTCTTTTTTAATGTCTGTTTTTATTGGATCCTTTATTTTTTTTTTTTAATCTTCAAAAAACCAGCTATTTTTCACTGGTCTTTTGTATTTTTATTACCCTATTATTTATTGTTTTTTTCTTCAAGTATTTTTGGGTTAGGTTTGCTCTTGCTTTCCTAATTCTTTAAGATGCATTGTTAGATGTCTCATTTGAAGTTTTTCCTTTTGTTTAATGTAGGCATTTACAGCGATAAACTTCCCTTTTAGTACTACTAGATTTGCTGTATTCCATAGATTTTGGTATGTTGTGTTATAATTGTTATTTGTTTCTAGAAATTGTTCAATTTTCTTAATTTCATTTTTTTCTACTTGTCATTCAGTAGCATGCTTTTTACTTTTTATGTATTTATATAGTTTCCAAAATTCCTCTTGTTTTAAATTATTAGTTTTATTCCATTGTGGTCAGAGATTATGCCCAATATTATTTCAATGCTTTTAATGTTTTAGGAGTTGTTTTGTTACATGTGGTCCATCCAAGAGAATGATCCATGTGCTGAGGAAAAGAAAGTGTATTCCACAGCTATTGGATAAAATTTTCTGTAAATATCTATTATTTTTTTTGGTCAATAGTAAAGATGAAGTCTTATGATTCTTTGTTGATTTTTTGCCTGAAAGATCTGTCCAATGCTGCAAATATGGTGTTGAAGTCTTTAGCTATTACTGTATTGGAGCCTATCACTCCCTTTAGCTCTAATAAAATTTGCTTTTTATATCTGAGAATCCACTGTTGAACGTATATGTATGTAAAGTTGCTATACTCCCTTGCTGCATTGGCCCTTGTATCGTTAGACAATGACCATCTTTGTCTCTTCTTATAGTTTTTTTCATGCAGTATAGCTTGACTGAGATAAGTGTAGCAACTCCTGATTTTTGTTTGTTTGTTTCCATTGATGTGGAATGTCTTTCTTCATCCTTTTATTTTCAGTCTACCTAAGTCTTTATAGGCAAACTGTGTTTCTTTTAGGTAACAAATCAGTGATTCTTGTTCTTTTACCTATTTAGCCAGTCATTGCATTTTATTGGAGTTTACTTCATTTACATTTAATGTTATGATTGATAAGTATGTACTTACTCTTTCCATGTTGTTCTTTGTTTTCTGGTTGTTTTGTCATCTTCTCTTCCTACTTTCTATTCTTTCTGTCTTCCTCTAGTGCAGATGATTTTTCTGGTGATATGAGTTAGATTATTGCTTTTTATTTTTTATGTATCTATTGTATGTTTTTTGGTTTAAAGTTACCATTTGGCTTACAAACACTACTTTATATCCCATTATTTTAACCTGCTAATGACACAATTTACATAAAAAAATCAATCTAAAAGGAGAGTATAAAAACTCTATGTCTTTTTTTTTTTTTGAAAGAAAGAAAAAGGAAAGAAAGTGAGAGTGAAAGAAAGAAAAAAAAGAATGTACGAGAGAAAGAAAGAGGAAGAGAAAGAGGGAGAGAGAACGGGATTCTTGTTCTATTGCCCAGGCTAGAATG
>CAUYLG010064109.1:0-44168 GCA_963573385.1 Cacajao melanocephalus | reverse complement strand
TTATTTACCCAGTAGTCATTCAGGAGCAGCATAAACTGAAATTATTAGCATGTACAGTGTGTTTTTCACATTCTCTTGGACATACCTCCTATCTGTGAAAACAGTGTAAATCTTCAGACATAGACAGTCTCTCCTCAAAATATATATTTACATCTGAATATGCATATATATGAGCTGTATATATAAAAATAAAAAAGAATATACCACTTCTATAAGCATTGTATAATTTATGCTTTAGATAAACAATGTAAGGCAGATATTTTAAGCACCATGTTCTATACAAAAAAACAAAGACTCAAAAAGTGTTGACTGATTTTCAAAGAGTAGGGGTAGTCATGAGTAATAGCAGAATTCAAATAGAGATGTCTGTCATCAAGTCCTGTTCTACCTAAGAGGAATATAGTTTTTTAAAAGGTCAGGTTTTATCACTGTAAGCTTCCCCAACTAGGTGGCCAAGTTACAGCACTAGTTTGTTAGGAAATTCTATCCATACAGAGTTGATCAAGGCCTCATAGTAGAGCTGAAAATAGAATATCATTGTAAAGCAAACATTAAAATGTGTGACCAAGGCAGATTCAGTTTTCTCATCTATTGATATAATAATACCCATTTAATAAATTCATTGTGAGAATAATATATACAACAACTGATGTGATGATGAGTGGTTAGAGAGCCTGGTATACTGTCTTATATTTTGCAAATGATCATTAAAGTTTAAATACAATTACTTTTATTATTTTTAATGTGATTCAAAGGGTACATCTTGTGTCAACACTGCAGAGAATTTGTGAAGTGCCCTAAAATGAAAGCAAGATTTTGCTTTTACGTCTTAGGTTTAATATGGATGATACGGGAGAAAATTGGACACTAATTCTCCTTAACTTACTATGAGTTGCTACATAGCCAAGAAGACAAGACGCTGCAGTGTGTGTTGTAAAAATAGGCATAACCTCAGATAGAGAAGTGGCACAGGCTGAAAAAAAGAGGAGATTTTTTTGAAAAATAAAAAAAAGATGCAGAATAGATATCTGGAAGAAGAGAAAAGCTAAAACATTTATGGGTGCTCTGTGACACAGGCTGTATTTAGCCCCTCTGCTGCCTTGTGCCAGTTGATTAAGACTGGGAACATTTTCCCAAGTTGTGTGAGAGAAGCACAGCTGTCGTGTTCAGGAACTTGAACAAGAAACGTATGCTTCCTGCCAAGCTTTCACTGGGTACAAGCTCAAAGCTTCACAAAAACAGAATGGTTTTAAAAATGATTGGAAGGATTCATTCTCACAGACAGATGGAAAGTATCAGAGATGAGGGAAGTGTGCTTGTGTGTGTAGTATATATGTGTATATGTGTGTGCACACCCACACTCAAAAAATGCATTTGGTGAGAAGGCTGTCAATAAAACTTGGAAACTTTATTAAGAGCACTGAGCTTCTGTTACCACATTTTGTTTTCTCACAAGCTAATTTTGTTTTAGAGAATAATAATCACAATTATTTTCCTATGAACCTGAACTGTTGCAGACTATGAATTTTCCCTGAACTTGACATATAAATATAAATATATATATATACACACATATATGTGTGTGTGTGTGTGTGTATATATATATGATAATAGTTTGTAAAACCTGTTTCAAAAGCTTAAAACACTCACATACACAAACACAAAAAGTTCACTGACATACAATTCTGCCAACCTGCCATTACAAACTCATAAATGGCATGCCCATTCAGCTCTAAGATATTAGGGAACTTCCCAGAAAAAGTAAAAACGAGACATGATTTTTTTCCCCCTAGATCCAGCTATTATTTGGATATTTTAATCTCACTCCCCCTACCCACCATGTGGGAAAATTATAACAGTCAAGGTAACTAAGGCAACAGTCAATTCCAGAGTGGCTATTTTGCCTGCAGTCTAGCCAATAGCCAACTGTCTCCTTGCCTTTTTGATTGTTAGCAATTGTTGGAGCAATTGGTGAAGGTTTTATATGCTTAATGTCACCATTATAATTAAGGGGCAATTTAAAAGACAATCTGTCTTTTTTTTTCTGGAACCTTAAGCTAGCTTAGAGAGCAGAATATTGGTGTTGCTGGAGTCAGGAATTATAAGAATACATGTGATCTCATGATCAGAGGATCACCCTTGGAATAATTTTTCCTGACTGCCTGTTGGATACCAGTTCATCAGTGACTGCATTGCAATGATGAGATGGCAATCCTTGTTACCAGGCTAATAAAGCTGCAAAAAACTGAAGCCCAGATTTATTAATGCTTATAAGCATTCTTACTACGACAATCATGTTTTTGCAAATAAAATAATAAGCATCACTAGTGCAAATGAATTAGAATGGTCACTTTAGCTTTCAGGAAAAGTAATAAGAGAAAGAATACACTCATATGACCTTTGGGGAAAAGGAATATTTCAGATTGTACGTTTAGACCTAATCTCCTAACACTAGGACAAAGATATAGGCAAGAAGTCATTTTATAAATGATTGACTGTCACTGATGGTAGGAATATTCCTTGATCTAAAAATGGGAAATACAAAGCTCTCTAAACTCTGCAATTGAAAGCTCCGGAGAGCTTACTTAGAGCCAAACCAGAGGAAGACTTAGTATTACTAATGCTGAAATCCAGCGTTTTCCAAGATTACTCCCTCATTAGATTAAGATGCTCATCTTTCTTCTCTATATCTTAGCACAGAAAAGAGTAAACTATTTTTCATAAATATAATGTCTTTTTGGAACCTCTACATTTTAAAAAAACAATATTCAACATGTAAAATGAAATTACCAGGCATCTGGATCAACAGGACCAAATAATAGATAAATGCAAGACAAAAAGATAAAATAGAAGCCGGTTTACAAATCAGTCACATTTTAAGGTTAGCAGAAAAGACATGAAAGTAACTCTAAGTAACTTATTTTTAAAATAGTGAAATAGTTAAATAGGTAGACGAACACATAGAAATTTAAATAGAGCATTGAAACATAAGAATTAAAGTATTTAAACATTAAAAATAAAGAAGATTAATGTTAGAAATCAAGAACGTAGAGTTTTCTTTTTGTTTATTTTTCGATGGGAGGAGTGATGACTATGGGAAGGAAATAACAAAGAAGTTAAGGGTGATTGCCATATATTTCATTAGACGAGTCCTGGACACTAAAAACGGTCACTGCTGTGACACTGCATTGAGCTATATATACCCTTATTATTTCTGTATGCAATTATAAGTTACAATCTTATACAGTAATAAAAAGTATAAATTCAAAAATATTTATGAATAAAATTATATAAAATATGTAGCATTTTTCTAAGTTAGTGGAAGACAGTTACAAGGTAAATATCCATTGATCCATTGAAAACATGATTAACCCTATCTAGTCACTGTATAACACTGATCATCATCTTGATATACCATACATACATATATTTAAAAAATAAAAAATATTTAAAAATAAAAACAGAAAATATACATATGTGAATATATGTATTATGTATGTATAGTACATCAAGGCTATATTTATATGTGTGTATATATATATATATAACCTGTTATTTATATTAAGTTATAATGTCTCATCAAGGTTAAATTAATATATGACAATATATACATATTTATATTAATATATAATATTTATAAATTATATATATGTCATTATATGTATAATATAAATTCTCCCACTTGGATGGTTTTATGTGTGTGTGTGTCTGTGCATGTATGTGTATATATATGTGTATATATATGTGTGTTTGTGTATATATATGTGTATATATGTATGTATGTGTGTGTGTGTATATATATATATGTATACACACACACACACACACACACACACACATAAAACCATCCAAGTGGGAGAATTAGATCAGTCAAGGTAACTGCAGAAACAGTCAATCCCAGAGTGGCTGTGTTGCCTGAAGTCTAGCCAATAACTGACCTGAAGTCTAGCCAATAACTGATCGAGTTTCATTGCCTCTTTGTTAGCAATGGTAGGAGCAATGGATGAAGATTTTACATGTTGGATGTGGCTATTATAATTAAGTGACATACTGAGGCACAGTCTTTTACTCTTACATTGAGTTTTTATCTTAACTTTATCAAATATTTTATCTGTATCTATTAAGATAATAATGGTTTGGTTTATTTTTAAGATATATTAATCTGGTCCAGTGCTTGCTTTTTTAAAATATATTTTATTTAGTAAACAAAATAAATAAATTTATATATGTATATGTTGTTTTTATTGTTGTTTTTTTTTTCTGGGGAGATGTTTTGCTGAATTTCTTACTCTACTACTCTGGAAGCCCTGCTCCTTTGCTAATAGTTTTTAGGTAAAATATAATATACATATCTTATATATTACATATATATACATACATATTCATATAAAACTGGCAATAACTGGGTAACTGGGTTACTTTATAACACTGGTCAATATCTTGTAATCAACTGATTCACATCAAGAAGTCAGAAAAATAAACCCCAAATAATACCCTAAGAAACCATAGAAAGAAGAAAATAAGAAAGATAGGAGCAGAAGATAATAAGATATAAAATAAATAGAAACAGAATAATGAAGGCCATAAAATATTTTTTAAAATAATAAAATTGACAAACTTCTGGAAAAAAAATGTTCTGGTAGGTATAGAACAGTCACAGCAACATCAGAAACGAAAATAAAAGGACATTCTGTACAAGTTGTAGTCAGAGTATTTTAAGGTACTATAAAAATGTTTAGAATGTTTTAGGACTGAGAAAGAGATCTAGAAATTCCTAGAAAAAAGATAATTTATCAAATGTGACTCAAAAAGAAACAGAAAAGCCTAAATAGGTCTATGAGCATTACAGAAATTTAATCTCTACTGGACCTTTCACTGCAAAGAAACTTCCAGACCCAATTAGCTTTATCAGTAAAATGTAGCTGACATTTAAGTAAGAATAATATTAACTTTATATAGAATGTAAATTATCTCAAAGAACAGAAAAAGACAGAATGCTTTCTAATAGGAGACTTTCATTATCTTTTATATCAAAATCAATAAGGGCAGTTTAAAAAATCATGGTCAACTTACTCATGCATACAGATGGAAAAATTCATGTGAAGTAAATACAAACCTGAATTCTGCTTGTATGTATGCATGCCTGCACTCACTCTCCTTCCCACCCTTTCTTCCCCTTTCTTTCTGTGTGTATAGATACATACACATATACATATGTACTCGCTGAACATATATGTATGTAAACTATGTATAACAAAGTTTGTTCTAGAAAAATAAGCTTATTGTATGTTCAGAAAATGCAGTTTATAATGTGAATAAATAAATGGTCAACAAACTTTTTTTTCTTGCTTTTTTTTTTTTTTTTTTGAGATGGAGTCTTGCTCTGTTGCCCAGTCTGGAGTGTAGTGGCATGATCTTAGCTGATTGCAATCTCCGCCTCCTGAGTTCAAGCAATTCTCCTGCCTCAGCCTCTTGAGTAACTAGGATTATGGGCACGCATCACCATGCCCAACTAATTTTAGTAGAGACAAGGTGTCATCACGTTGATCAGGCTGGTCTCGAACTCCTGACTTTGTGATCCACTTGCCTCCACCTCTCAATGTGCTGAGATTACAGGCATGAGTCACCATGCCCTGTCCACAAACATTTCTTTAAAGGGCCATCTAGTAAAAGTTGGTGGTTTTGAGGGCCATTTGGTTTCTGCTGCGTCTACTCAGCTCTCCGGTAGTGGCATGAAAGCAGCCGCAGGCAATCAATGGACGAATGGCTATGTCTGTGTTCCAATATTTTTTTAAAAACAAGCACTAGGCCAGATTTAACCTACGCACTATAGCTTGCCAGTTTCAATAATATATTTTAAAAATAAACCAAATTATGATTATTTTAATAAATGCAGATAAAATATTTGATTAAGTTTAAATTAAAAACTATTAGCAAAGGGGCAGGACTTCCAGAATAACAGAATAAGAAATTCAGCAAACCATCTCCCCAGCAAACAAACAAACAAAACCCAAACTGAAAATTATTTTTTAAAAAAACAATCACTTCAAACCTTTCTGGAGGTGTCTTAAGATCAGCATGCAGGAAATAAAGAACTTTCATTTAAGAAAATCTACTAAATCTCAGTGAGAGAAGCGATAGTCAGTGTTATTGAGCCGTGACACATTTCCTCATTCCCTGCTTAGCTCTGTGTTATGGAAGCTCTATCCTGAGTTCCTTACTTCAGAAAAGTGTGACCAAGAGATGGAGGCTCCCTCTTTCCCCAGCTCCAAGTCCAAAGATATGGTTTCGCCTCATAAGAAATAGGCTCCCAGTGTTTGCCCCCCTCCAGCCTCATGCTGATGAAGCTCTATTCTGAGCGGACATTTAGAGAGGACCAATTTTCTTTCTCCCACACAGATCCTACTCAGATAGGAAGCTTTACGATAAGTGCTGCAGGCCAGGAATACTGCGGTATGAATCACCCTAAACCCATCTAACTCATAGGAGAAATTCCATGCCAGGAAGGGCAAGCTGAAAAGACAGGTGCTGTGGCCATCCCCATCCAATGCCCACTCACAGAGTATAGGTGTCACTCTGGGGAAAGCAAATACTCAACCCAGCTCGATGGAGTGCTGCTGAGGGTCTGCCTACCAGGAAGGCAGCACAGAAGGGTTAAGAACACAGCTCAGGACTGATAGTATTTGGAACAGAGTGTGGAGGACTCCAAACCAAAGAACATTGTAACAACAATGGAGAATTTGTGGAGGGCATTTAAGAGGAGGCTAGTAGCTTCATCATTCAAACAAAATGGCAAAGCATCCAGGAGTTTAACAGGGAGGACCGTAGAAAAAGATAGTAAAGAAGAGCCTTTGGGATTTTTGTCAACTCTGAGATTCAGGAAGGCTGAATTTACTCAGAAACAATAAAAGAAGGAGATGGGGCAGACTTACATGGAGTGGATGCTTAATTGGCACAAGAAGCCTAAGCACAACTTCTGACCAAACGCTGACTGGATAGTAAGCTACTCTGACTCAGAAGAGATTCCTAAGAACCCAGGCATAAACATAAAATTACACTTACTCTTGGCAGTCGGGAAGATTCTGTGAGTATGTTACGTTGTGCCACTTCAGAAGTGAGTAGAAAAGGAACTTGCAACTATGAGTTGCTGGTTGAACATGTGGCAAAAAACGTAAACAGCCTGAAATGTGAAAGCAACCTCTAAGTCTCCCACATATTTAATGATAAAGGCTAGAAATATAACATGATAAGGAAGCTTAAACACAACCTTTGAACAATAACTGAACCAGAGCCAACCCCTTCGTGTTTGGAGTAAGATCAAACAAAGGAGGGAAATTTGACTATAGGAACTAGAGAGGGCATACTATGGGAGGGAGAAACAGAATTTAAAGAAATAACTTACCAAGTCACTAAACAAACTAAAAAATAGCCAAACAAACACAGCAATAATATACCCAAGGGAGAGGCGTGAGAATCAGTATACATATTTGCCATGATATATTATTTAAAATATCTAGATTTACCAAAAACTGAGACATGCAAAGAAACAGAAAAGTATAATGTATACAAAGGGAAAAATAGTAGGCAAAGAAAATACCTTGGAAGGGACACAAATTATAAACTTTGGGAGATAGACTTTAAATTGGTTATTATAAATACCTTCAAAGAACTAAAGAAATCAGTTGAGCACAGTGGCCCATGCCTGTAATCCCAGGACTTTGGGAGACTAAGGCAGGAGAATTGCTTGAGGCCAAGAATTTGAGACCAGCCTGGGCAACATAATGAGATCCTGACTCTATAAAACATACAAAATTTAGCTGGCTGTGATGGCATATGCCTGTAGTCCTAGCTGCTCAGGAAACTGAGGTTGGGGGATTACGTAAGCCCAGGAGTTCAAGGCAGCAGTGAGCTACAATTGTGCCATTGCACTACAGCCTGAGTAACAGAGCAACATCCTGTCTCAAAGAAAAAGAACTAAAAGACTCTGTATATGCAGAATTAAAGAAAGATACACAAACAATGAATCATCAAACATAAAATATCAATAGAGAAGAAATTATTTAAAAGAACCAAATGGAAATTCTGGAGTTGAAAAGGGCTATATTCAAAATGAAACAACTCACTAGAGAGGTAAATAGATTTGAGCTGACAGAAAAATAATCAGTAAACTCAAAAATGGAGTGGTAGATATTATACAGTTTGAAAAATAAAAAGAATTAAAAAATTAGAAGAGCCTTGAAAAAGAAATTAAACTTTTAAAAATAAATTAAACTATATAACTCTTAGACAATAGCATAGGCAAAAATCAACTGGAGAGAGTGGAGAGATATTTTAGATCATTGATAGGAAGACTCACAATGCTAAGATACTAGTTCTTCCCAAATTGATCTATATATTTAATATAATTCAAATAAAAACTCCAGTGTTATGTTGGTATATTGACAAAGTGCTTTTGTATTTTATATGAAGAGGCAAAAGTGGACAGAAAAGCCAACACAATGGTAACAAAAAGGACAAATTTCAAAGACTAACACTACCTGACTTCAAGACTTACTCTAAAGCTATAGTAATCAGTAAAGTTTGCTGCTGGTAAAAATATAGACAATAGATCATTGGAACAGAATAGAGACCTCAAAGATATATCCATAAACATATAGTCAACTGCTCTTTGACAAAGGAACAAAAGCAATTTAATGGAAAAAGAATAGTCTTCTCAACAAAAGATTCTGGAACAACTGTACATCCACGTGCCAAATAAGTAAATAAATAAATTTAGACAGAGACCTTATAACCCTCACAAAAAATAACTCCAAATGGATTACAGATGTAAAAGTAAAATGCAAAACTATATAACTCTTAGAAAATAGCATAGGCAAAAATCAGAATGACCTAGGGCATGGCAGTGCTTTTTTAGACATAATCCATGAAAGAAATAATTAATAGGCTGGATTTTATGAAAATCAAAGGTCGGCTCTGTAAAAGACACTGTCAAGTGAATAAGAAGACAAGCCATAGGCTGGAAGAAAACTTTGCAAAAGACATACCTCATAGAAAAAATTGTTATCTAAATTATACAATAAACTTAAAAATCTCTACCAAAAGGAAATAAACAACCAAACTTAAAAATAGGCAAAAGTCCTCAACAAACACTTCACCAAAGAAGATATACTTATGGAAAATAAGCATATGAAAAGATGCTTAAAGTAATATGTCATTAAAAAAATTCCAAATTAAAACAATAAGATATCATTGTAGATAATGATTATTCTGCCATTCTAATAATGGTAGAATGCCTTAAATCCAAAACACTGACAACAACAATAAATGCTGATGAGAATGTGGAGCAACAGGAATTCTCATTCATTGCTAGTGGGAATGCAAAATAGTACAGAAGCAGAACTAAACACGCTCTTAACATAAGACCCAGCTATCATGATCTTGGGCATCTGCACAAATGAGTTGAAAACTTATGACTGCATAGAAAATTGCACTGGGATGTCCATAGCAGTTTTATTCATCATTGTCAAAACTTGAAAGCAACCAAGGTGGCCTTAAGTAGGTGAATAGATAAACAATGGGACATCCAAACTGCGGACTATTATCCAGTGCTAAAAATAAATGAGCTATCAGACCATGAAAAAACTGAAGAAACCTTAACTTCATATTACAAAGTGAAAGAAGACAACCTGAAAAGACTACATACTGTATGTCTCCAACTGGTGATGGTAAAAATGGCAAAACCATGGAGATAGTAAAAATATCAACCATTGCCAGGCATTAGTTGAGAGAAAGGGATGAACAAGTAGAACCAGAGAATTTTTAGCAGAATGATACTGTTCTGTATGATGCTATAATTGTAGCTACGTGCTATATACTCTTGTAAATCACCTAAAATGTACAAGAACACAAATGGACACTAATGTAAACTGTGAACTTTGGGTGATAATAATATGTTGATGTAGGTTTATTAATTATAACAAATGTACCATTTGGTGCATGATGCTGATGGAGAAAGGACAGGGGAAAGGAGTATATGAAATAATCTGCACTTTCTCTCCAATTTTGCCATGAACTTGAACTATTCTAACAAATAAAATCTATATTTAAAAAAATAAAGGAGTCCTATTGAAATGTGAGTTAAATGCACATCAACATACACATAATAAGACTTCCAGTAGTAAAAGAGAAAAAGTGACAGAAAAACAGATTTGAAAAAACAGCAGATAAAATTATCCAGATTTGATTTTTTAACAATTAACTTATACATCCAAAAATCTCAAATAAGCTCAAGCAGGATAACTGCAAAGAAATTCACATCCACATACTCATAGTATAGTCAAATGATAAAAACCAAAGCTACAAAGAATGTCTTAAATGGGGTAAGAGAAAAAATGACTCATTATGTACAATAAGAGCCCCACTAAGATTACTATTTAGTTTCTCATCAGAAATAAGTAAGGCTGGAAGGCACTGGGTTGACATAGTCAAAATACTGAAGGTAAAAAACCTGTCCATCAAGAATTTTATGTTTAGCAATATTTTTTTAAAGTTATGGTAAGATAAAGAATCTTTTAGGTCAACTAAAACTTAAAGAACTCATTGGTACCAGATCTGCCTTAGAAAAATTATGAAAAACTTGCTTCAAACTGAAACTAAAGTGATACCAGACTGTAATTCAAATGAACATAATAAAATAAATAATTCCAGTAAGTTGTATCTACTTATGTAGGTAACTACTAAAGACAATATAAATCCTCATTTATTTTTCTCTCTGCCGTTGGCTTGTTTTTAAAAAAGACAACATATTGCATTGCTCTATATTGTTGGAACTATAATATATAGAAAGGTACTATGTTGAATAATATCAACACAAAGGATGTGGGCAGGAATAAAGTTGTAAGTCTACAGGAGGAAACGAAGAGAATCAGAACGAATCAAAAAGGCTAATATAACAAATTATACAAATTTTACTTGATCCCTTTTCTTTGCTCAGCCTTTTAAAAAGATACATAAGACTGTATACAATAATAATTAAAAGAAAGTATTGTATTTGTAACATGTGTAGACAATATGTCTAAGAATAATAGAACAAATATATATGTATATATTAAAACAAATGAGAAAGAATGGAGCTATATAGAAGTAGAATTTATATACATCATTGGGAATATATATAAATATTAAATTGATTATAATAAATTAAAATTAATTCTGGAAGTCTGAAATAAATTATTAAGAAAATGACTCAAAAATATCTAAAAATCATTAAAGGAATTAAAATGTTACACTAGAAAATATCCAGTTAATACAAAAGATCACAATAATTGAGGATCAGGGGAACAAAAAGACATACAATCTATGAAAAACAAATATAAAATGTCAGAGGTAAATCAAACATAGCAACAGTAAAATTAAATGTAAATGAATTAAGTATTTCAATCAGAATTCTGACATTGTCCTATAGGGGTAAAAACAAAAACAGAATTAAAGTTGTTAAAATGATCATACTACCCAAACAGTTTACAAATTCAATGCAATCCCTATCAAAATACCAATGACAATCATCACAGAAATAGAAAAAAAAAATCCTAAAATTTCTATGAAACCACAAAAGACCAAATAGCCAAAGCAATACAAAGAAAAAAGAATAAAGCTAATGACCTCACATTACCTAACTTCAAAATATATTACAAAGCTATAGAAATAAAAACAGCATGATATTGATATGAAAACATACATTTATAGACCACTGGAACACAATAGTGAACCCATAAACAAATTCGTGTATTTACATCCAACTGATTTTCAACAACATTGCCAAGAACCTAAATTAAGTAAAGGACACCCTCTTCAAAAACTGGTGCTGGGAAAACTGAATATTTGCATGCAGAAAATGAAACTAGATTCCTATCTCTCATCATATACAAAAATCTATTCATCATAGATTAAAGATTTAAGAATAAGACTGAAATTATAAAACTACCAAAAGAAAACACCTTGAGACATTAGTATACGCAAAGACTTCAAAAGCACAGGCAACAGAAACAAACAAACAAAAACAGACCAATCGGACTATATTAAAGTAAAACATTTCAACATAGCAAAGAAAACAATCAATAGAGTGAAGACACAACCTGTAGGAGGGGACACAATATTTGTGAACTATCCATCCAACAAAACACAAATATCTAGAATATGCAAGAAATTCAAACAACTCAACAGAAAAACAAAAGCAACAAATAATCCCACTGAAAAGTGTGCAAATAATCTTAGCAGACATTTCTTGAAGATATACAAATGCCTACAAGATATATTTTTAAATGCTCAACATTTAAGCTTATCATCATGGAAATGAAAATGCTCAACATTTGATATGCTAATCATTGGAAAAATGAAAATCAAAACCAAAATGAGATAACATTTCTCTTCAATTAGAATGGCTATTATCAATAAGACAAAAAATAACAAATGCTGATAAGAATGTGGAGAAAAGGAAACTCTTACACACTTTTGTTAGGAATGTAAATTAGTACAGTCATTATGAGAAAACAGTTTGAAGATTTCTTTAAAAACTATAAATTGAACTAACATGTGATGTAGCAGTCTCACTCTTGGGTATTTATTTAAAGAAAAGAAAATCAAGATTTAAAAGAATACCTGCACCCCATAGTTACTGCAGTACTATTCACAATAGCCAAGATATGGAATTAACCTAAGTGTCCATAAGTGAACAAATGCATAAAGAAAATGTGGCATATATATACAATGAAATTCTATTCAACCATAAGGAATAATGAAATCATGTCATTTGCAGGAACATGGAGGGGACTGGAAGTCATTATGATACATGAAATAAGACAGGCACAGAAAGAAAAACATTGCATGTTCTTACTCATATGTGGGAGTTAAATAATTTATCTCATGGAGGTTGAGATTAGAATGCTAGTTACCAGAATATGGGAAGGGTGAGAGGTAGAGTAAAGAAACTTAGGTGAATGGGCACAAACATACATTTAGATAGAATGGTAAGTTCTAATATTCGATAGCACACTAGGGTGACTGTAGTTAACAATAATGTATATTTCACAATAGCAAGAAGAGATTTGAAATGCTCCTAACAAATGTGAGGTGATGGATATCCTACATAACCTGCTTTTATAATTATGCATTTTATGCATGTATCAAAATATCACATATACCCCATATACATGCACAATTATTATGTATCAATTGATCAATCAATATATTCCTTAAAAATTCCAACTATGTACAAAAGACATACTTCAGACTAAAAAATACAAACAAATGAAAAGTATAATAATGGGAAAAATAAATTATTTAAAAAACAGAGTAGCTAGCAGAAGGGTGGGGCAAAATAAACTATAAACCAAACACTTTTAGACATAAAGTAGGACTTTTTATTGTAATAAAAGTAATTAATTAATAATGTTAACATTAATTAACACAAACACATTTATTAGCGAAATTCAACAATAATAGTTGGGGACTTTAAAACTTCAATTTCAAAAATGGATAGAGCAATTAGGTATAAGATAAACAAGAAAATTGAAAAAAATGAACAACACTATGAACAAACCAGACTGAATCTACACAACTACACAACATCTACACAGCTTTCTACCTCAAAATAGCAGAATACACATTCTTTTTAAGCACACATTGAACATTATTCAGTTTAGACTATAATCTAAGCCAAAAATAGAAGCTTCAGCAAATTTAAAAGAATTTAATTTATGGTGTATTTTCTGATCACAATAAAATCAAATGGATTAAGTTAGAAATCAATACAGGGAGATATCTGGAAAATTTACAAATATGTGAAAGATAAACATCACACTCCTAAACAATCAATGAGTTAAAGAAAATTTCACAAATGTAATTTAAAAATATGTTAAGATAAAGGAAGACATATTTACAACATACCAAAAGTGCATGAAATGCTATTAAAATAGTGTTTGCCAGAGAACTTATAGCTGTAAACACTTCTATTAAAAAACAAAAGATTTCAAATTGATACCCTAAATTTATACCATAAGAAAATTGGAAATGAAGAGAAAACAAAACCCAAAGCAAGAAGTAGAAAGGAAATAACAAAGGGTGAAAATAAATAAATTAAATAAAGAATAGAAAAACAATAGAGAAAATCAATAAAACTAAAAACTAAATTTTTGAAAATATCATAAAAGCTGATAAAATCTAGACTGACCAAGGAAAAAAGAGATTTAATTACTAAAATCATGAATAAAAGAGGGAATATCACTTAGCAAACACAAAATTACACACATTAACACCTACATACATGAATACTTTAAATATTATGAATAAATGTATGCCACTAATTAAACGAAATGGGCAAATCCCATGGATAATGAATTACTGAAACTGACTCAGGAAAAGTCAGAAAATATACATTGATTAATAACAAGTAATAAGATGAAATTAATAATTTCAAAACTTCCCATAAATAAAAAACAAGACCTAGATGGTTTCACTGGTGAATTCTATCAAACATTCAAAAACTTAGAACTAATTGCTCTGAAACACTTAAAATATGGAGTAGGAAGGGACACATCACTGATTATGAGGCTCATACTGTCCTGATAGTTAGACAAAGATATCAACAAGAAAACTGCAGACCAATATTTCTTATAAGCATGACCAAGAAAATATTAGCAAATACCAAAAATCCAAATTCAGAAAAATAAAAAGAAAGTATTGAAAGTATCATACACTTTAACCAAGTGAGATTTATGTCAGGAATACAAAATTAGTTTAATATCTAAAAATCGATTAATCATAGTAGTGGAATAATGAAGAAAAGCTATGTAGTCTCTCAAACGATGCAGAAAAAGCATTTGAGAAATTCAATATGCATTTATAATTAAAATATTCAGCAAAAAATGGGAAAAAAACTTTCTCAAGTAGCTTGAGGGCATCAATGAAAAAAAAAGCTAATATCATACTTAATATTAAAGACAATGCTTTTTTTCTCCTTGAAAATATTATTCTAATTGAAATAAGCCAATCACAAAAAAGCACCTATTGTATAATTGCCATCTCTATTCAGTATCAATACTGGAGGTTCTAGCCAGAAGAATTAGGCAAAAAAAAAAGATTAACAGCACCAGACTAAAAAGAGAAAAATAACATAATCTATGTACAGAAAATCATTGTGAATCCACTAAAAAATCTATTAAAACTAAAAAGCAAGTTCAGCAAGATTTCAGGCAATGAGACCACTATGAAAAAAATCACTTGTGTTGCTTTAAACTAGAAATAATAATCTGAAAATAAATTTAATTGTTTTGTTTACATACCTTCAAACAGAGTGAAATACTGAAGTTTAAATTTAACAGAGGAACTCAAAGATTTTTACACTAAAAACACAACACATGGTCAAAAGAATTTAAGAATGGTGTTAGTAAATGGAAAAGTATTGCATGTTCGCAGGTCAGAAGACTTCCTGTTGTTACTAATAATAGACAGACAGAGAGCCAAATCATGGGTGAACTCCCATTCACATTGCTAAAAAGAGAATGAAATACCTAGGAATACAACTTACAAGGGTTGTGAAAGAAATCTTCAAGGAGAGCTACAAACCACTGCTCAAGGAAATAAGAGAGGACACAAACAAATGGAAAAACATTCCATGCTCATGGTTAGGAAGAATCAATATTGTGAAAATGGCCCCACTGCCCAAAGTAATTTATAGATTCAGTGCTATCTCCATCAAGCTACCACTGACTTTCTTCATGGAATTAGAAAACACTACTTTAAATTTCATATGGAACCAAAACAAAAGCTCATATAGCCAAGACAGTCCTAAGCAAAAAGAACAAGGCTGGAGGCATCACGCTACCTCACTTCAAACTATACCACAAGGCTACAGTGACCAAAATAGCATGGTACTGGCACCAAAACAAATACATAGACCAATAGAACAAAACAGAGACCTCAGAAATAACGCCACATATCTACAACCATCTGATCTTTGACAAAACAAGCAATGGGGAAAGAATTCCCTATTTAATAAAATGGTGTTGGGAAAACTGAATAGCCATATGCAGATAACTGAAACTGGACCCCTTCCTTGCATCTTATACTAAAATTAACTCAAGATGCATTAAATACTTAAACATGAAACCTAAAACCATAATAATCCTAGAAGAAAATCTAGGCAATACCATTCAGTACATAAGCATGGGCAAAGACTTCATGACTAAAACACCAAAAGCAACAGTAATAAAGACAAAATTGGCAAGTGGGATCTAATTAAACTAAAGAGCTTCTGCACAGCAAAAGAAACATCATCAGAGTGAACAGGCAACCTACAGAATGGGGGAAAATTTTTGCAATGTATCCATCTGACAAAGGGCGAATATCCAGAATCTACAAGAAACTTAAACAAATTTACAAGAAAAAAAAATACCAAAAAGTGGGAGAAGCATATGAACAGATACTTCTCAAAAGAAGACATATATGCAGCCAACAAACATATGGAAAAAAAAAGCTCATCATTACTGGTCATTAGAGAAATGCAAACCAAAACCACGATGAGATATCATCTCACGTAACTTCGAACGATGATCATTAAAAAGTTTGGAGATATCAGATGCTGGAGAGGATGTGGAGAAATATAAATGTTTTTACATTATTGTTGGGAGTGTAAATTAGTTTAACCATTGTGGAAGACAGTGTGGCAATTCCTCAAGGATCTAGAACCAGAAAGACCATTTGACCCGGCAATCCCATTACTGGGTATATACCCAGAGGATTATAAATCATTCTGCTATAAAGACACAGGCACACATATGCTCATTGCAGCTCTATTCACAATAGCAAAGACTTGGAACCAGCCCAAATTTCCATCAATGATAGACTGGATAAAGAAAATGTGGCACATAGACATCATGAAATACTATGCAGCCATAAAAAAGGACGAGTTCATGTCCTTCGCAGGGACATAGATAAAGCTGGAAACCGTAATTCTCAGCAAACTAACATAGAAATAGAAAACCAAACACCACATGTTCTCACTCATACGTGGGAGCTGAAAAATAACTCATGGACACGAGGAGGGAAACATCACACACCCAGACATGTCGGTGGTGGGAGGGTGTGGGGATAAGGGAGAGATCGCATTAGGAGAAATACCTAATGTAGATGATGGGTTGATGAGTGCAGCAAACCACCATGGCATGTGTATACATGTGTAACAAACCTGCACGATCTGCAAATGTACCACAGAACTTAAAGTATTATAACAAAAAAGATGACAATAATTCCCAAACTGACTTATAGATTTAATGTAATGCCTATTAAATCTTAACTGATTTCTTTGCAGAAATTGACCAACTCATCCTATTATTTGTATGAGAATGCAAGGAATCCAGAATATCCAAAACAATCTTGGAAAAGAACAACATTCAAAGACTCATATTTCCCAATTTCAGAGTTTAGTATAAAGCTACAGTAATCAGACATTGTGGCAAGTAGCAAAAAGATAGGCATATAGATCAATGAAATAGAATTGAGAATCCAGAAATAAACCATTAAATGTACAGTTGATTTTCCAAATTGGTGAAATGAATAGTATCTGCAAGCAGTGGTGCAGAGAAAACTGTAAGTCCACAGGAAACAATGGATATATACCCTTAACCCACAATATATACAGAAATTAATTTCAAATTAATAAAAGGACTTAAGACCTTAAACTATAAAATTGTTAGAAGAAAGCATAAGAAAAAATTTTCATTTTCTTGGATTAAGTGATAGTCTTAAAAGCACAGCAAATGAAAGAAAAAAATAGATAAATTGGACTGGACTGCATAAAAATTAATAACACTTGTTCTGCAAATGATGTTATCAATAATGTGAAAAGATAACCCACAGAATTCGAGAAAATATTTATACTTGTGTTCAAATATGTAAAAGACTCTTATAACTCAACTATTATTTTTTAAAAAACCCCAACAGATTATCCTACTTGAAAAAGGAGAAATGATTTGCATTTACATTTCTACAAAATGTATAAGCCAATGGCCAATAAGCACATTAAAAATGCTAAAATTATTAGTAATTAGGGAAATGCAAATCAAATATATACCACTGTACAACCATTGATATAGCTACTTAAAAAGGAAAGCAGAAACAATTGTTTGTAAGAATATAGAAAAATTTGAATCCTCATATATTGCTGTTGGAGATGTTTGACAATTTTTCAAAATGTTAAACATATAGTTACCATATAACCAAAATGTGATATATTCACCCAAGTGAATATTGTTCATTAGTATAAATAAATGAAGTACGGCTACATTCTACCACTAGATGAACTTTGAATACATTCTGCTAATGGAAATAAACCAGTTACAAACCACCACATGTTGTATAATTTCATAGGCAAATTTATAAAGACAGAAAGTAGATTGGTGGTTGCCTCTGACTGGGGTGGGAAGGGTCATACACGTAGTTACAGGTAGTAATGCAGTGGGTACAGGTTGTCTTTAGAAGAGATAAAAATGTTCCATAATTAGGTTGTGGTGAGGAGTGTACAACTCTACCAGTATACTAAAAGTCATTGAATTGTACACTTTAAATTGGTGAATTGTATGGTATGTACATTGTATCTCAATTAAGAGCAAGAAGAGTCACAGTATCTTTTAGCCTAAACATGAAAGTTACATTATTTTAAATTTGCCATATTCTATTGGTTAGAATCAGGTTACTAGGTCAGTCTGCATTAAAGGGCAAGTTATTACACAAAAGTGTAAATTCCAGAAGGCAGGGATTATTGAAGCCATCTTAAAGGTCTGCCTACTACAAAATGCTTTCCTTCTGATATCAGAAAAAAAAATTAATAATTATCATGATCACTACTGCTATTTGACATTTTACTGGTGGTATTACCAACAATTAAATATGGCACTCCCCTAAAATGGTATAAGGATAGAACAGAAAGAACAAATCTCTCATTATTTGTAAATGAAATGGATGTGCAGATAGAAAATGCACAAGTGCCTGCAGATAAAAAATTATAATAAAAAGCAAAATAAAATTGCTACAAACAAAATTAGTATGAAGAAATTTATTGTATCCCTACATAACAGTGAGTGTGAAGATGAAATTTTAGTATATTGTATAAGGAAATGGTGAAATACATAAAGCATTACTTTACTAATAAATCTATACAGAAAAAAATATGGAAAATTATAAGAAAAATATATAAAACTTTATTTAAAAATTTTAAGTAGGCCTAAATAAATACAGAAATATTTCTCATTTATACATCAATATTTGAAAGAGGTCAAGTATTCTAGTCTTTGGATATCATCCTTTTTCTACCTTTTTCTCAGTATAGAATAGAAAGCTCTCCTAAATACTAAGTTTTATAAGTAATGCCATTTAAGATAGCATGGTGTTGGTGGAAAAGTAGACAAATAAATGAATGCAGCAGAACAGAAAGCCCAGAAAGTGACCTACTTTGATAGAGTTGGTATTTAAGATCAGTAGGAAAGGATACACTTAAAAAAATATATGTCTAAAAAACTGGGTGGCCTCATCAAAGGAAGAAAGAAAGAGAGGGAGGAAGAAAGTGAAGCACTATCTCACATCATATATAAAAGAAATTTCCAGGTATATAAAAAAAAAATACTAAAATTGAAATTATAAAGATCTTAAATGATAATATAGGAGAAAGTCTTCATTATCCTAAGATAGGAAAGAATAACTTCTGCTCATCAAAAGATACCATGAAAAAGTGAACAAAAAATATATACAAAGTAGAAGACTCTGTAATTTATACAACTGGCATAGGGCATGCATACAGAATAAGGGAAAATATAGAAAATACAAGTGAAATAAACAAAAGCTATGAATGGGCACTTCACAAAAGCAGAAATCCGGACGATTAATGTGCATACGGAAAATGTATTTAATCTCATTAGTGATCAAAGAAATGCAAATAAACCACAATAAAGTATTGTATTATTAAACCGCAATGACATACCACCAAATTGCCAAAAACTAAAACATCTTAGGATTCCATGGAGTGCATGAGAGAAGCCTGGCTCAATATAATACATATGATATAATTCCAGTCATATGGTGTGCAAAATGCAAGCCATGTACATATATGTAATTTTCTACATAAAAACATATACACATAATTTTGTAAGGGATGCATAAACAGATGGAATAAGATTTGAAAAAGAAGCAAGAAAGAGCTATCACTAAATCCAGAAGAATGAAATTGTGTTCACAGAGGAGTACAATGGGAGAGAGGTGCAAACAAAAGAAATAAACATAAATATTAGTTTTGTAATTAAGTGTAAGTGTTAAACTAGGTATATGTTTTATTTTTCTGTATGGTATTATGATACCACAAAAGAAAATACAATAAATACTTACAGACACAAAATTTACTTTTTTTGGTGATAAAAGAGAGCATAGCATAGAAGAAGGTCCAGTGGCTACAATGATATCCACAGTTTATTCTTTTTAAGCTGGTGTTACTTACACATTTGTTCATTTTAATATTACGTTACATCTTCTATATATGTTAGGTATATGCTAACATATACCTAGAAATTATTTTATATTAAATATTGCAGAAAAAAAATCAACTACACAGCATAGTCCCAGGTATTCAAAAGCCACTCAAAAAATATTCAGTTGTTATTTAAAATTGCAAGTTAAAAATGAATTAACTTTCTAAAGCAGGGGTGAGCAAATGACAGCCCGCAAGCCTAATCTGGCCCACTACCTACTAAGAATGACTGAGAGCTAAGAATGGGTTTTATATTGAAAATCACTGAGGGGAAAAAATCAAAAGCATAATGTTATGACAATGAAAATTACCTGAAGTTCAAACATCAGTGTCTATAAATGAAGTTTTGTTGCAATAGGGCCACAGATATATTGTTGTCTTCTTTCTCAACATCAGCAGAATTGAGTAGTTACAAGAGATAGTATAGTCCATAAAACCAAAAATATTTACTACCTGGGCCTTTTCAGAAAAAGTTGGCCTACTCAGCTCTAAAATACTTTATAGTTGCCCCTTGCATTCAGAAGCCAGAGGTGCAAGTGACTCCCCATGGGCTCAGCTGCCTGAGGAAGATGCTTTCCTGAGCTGGGGGAGCTTGCATGGAGATGAGCCATCATCATCACCTACAACAGTACAACAGAGGCTGCTTCTGCAAATTTCCTGCAGCCTCCATCTCTCTGTTCCACCCTTCACCAGGAGCCCTCAGAAGGGCTGGCAGGGAAGCAAGGAGCCCTCTCCAAGAGAACAGTAAATTTTGATGTGTGAAGGAGATGCTGCTTTATGGAGATTTGGGCTGAGTTGAGAACTGAGGAAAAGTCAGGGCTTCTAGGGTTGAATTGTGACTCTGTGGCTTATCAGTTATGAAATTATAGGAACTTTGTATTAATTTTTATGGTTTTTCTTTTTCCACAAAGGCACTAAGACCCACATTAAAGAATTTTTATGAGAATTAGGAATATGACATGCAAAACTTCTGCAAATAGTAGGCATTCAATTAAAAGAAGCTACTAGTATTCATAACTACCAATTCAGAAGGTATCAAGGAAAAAGAGAAAAATTCGAACTAGCCTCTGCGGTATTATTAGATTTCAACTCTAAGTCCTTAAAGACCTCAGGTGCCAGGAAATGGCACAAGAGTGTAATTAATTAATTCAGGAAGACAGTCCTGGGAAGTCCCCAGTCAGCTCTTTCATTATCCTAAGTGATTTACCAGCCCCTTATCTAGACTCTGGTCTGAATTCAGTTTTATAGGGCCCCTCCCAAGGTACTTAGGTACTTCTTACTCAAATATCTAGACTCACTTTACAATTTCAGGTGATCCTCATTGTATCTAGGGCACTAAGGTCAAGAGCCAAGGTCTTAGCAAGTTACCAAGAAAATAAAAGTCTTAGAAAATACATCACTGTGAAGAGAATTCCCCAAACAGAAGTTCACCTTTTAGGTCCATTCAGGACGAAGGGCAGTTTCAACCTGAACTGTGAAAGATGAGAGTCCATAGCATTATCTGTTTATTCATATTAAAATATTTGATAATTAGGACAAAACATGGATATTTAAGAGTGAGAATGACTGTAATTAAGATGACACTGAATTCATCCTGCTTTCAATTTAACTAGGTATAAAATTAGATTGTTAATGTATTGAAACATGACATAGCAAATTATCCCTGTTGCCAATTCTTAGAGTCCTACATTAGCTGGCTTATTTGAAAGGATTAGAAGTAAGTGAGGAAATTATTTCAAAATTATGTCAAACAAAGCCGGACATCATGTAGAGAAAATTGAAAGGTCCTTATTTCTGGGGAGGTGGTGGTGGGTTAGGAGGTAAAGTTGTAGACGTGGAAGGGCTGAAGAGCCCCGTCCACACACAAGGTGAAGAGCTTCCCAGAGAACCACAGTTGGTGTGAAACTGGGCCACTGCGAACAGAGAGTTCTCTTTGCTGGACATCTAGGAATGGAGTCCAGACATAAAGTCTGTGGTGATACCTCTACATCTGTTCTTCCTGGGTGAAGCCTAGAATAAAAACATAGGCTCCTTTTGAACTTCTTTTATTATTATTATTATTATTATTATTTAAGTTCTGGAGTACATGTGCAGAACGTGCAGGTTTGTTACATAGGTATACATATGCCATGGTGATTTGCTGCATTCATCCCCCCCCATCATTTACATTAGGTATTTCTCCTAATGTTAGCCCTCCCCAATCCCCCTACCCACTGCTATCCCTTCCCTAGCTCCCCCACCCCCTGACAAGCCCCCGAGTGTGATGTTCCCCTCCCTGTGTCCATGAGTTCTCATAGTTCAACACCCAGGGGATCAATGCAACAAGAAGAGCTAATTATCCTAAATATATATGCAGCCAGTACAGGAGCACCCAGATTCATAAAGCAAGTTCTTTATGACCTGCAAAGAGACTTAGACTCCTACACAATAATACTAAGAGACTTCAACAGTCCACTGTCAATATTAGACAGATCAATGAGACAGAAAATTAACAAGGAAATCCAGGACTTGAACTCAGATCTGGACAAAGCAGACCTAATAGACATCTACAGAAATCTCCACCCTAAATCCACAGAAGATAAATTCTTCTCAGCACCACATTGCACTTACTCCAAAATTGACCACATAATTGAACTTCTTATTCTTCAGGGATCAAGGAAGAGCCCATGGCCTTTTCAGATATCTAGAAAGTCTCAGAAATAATAATGGTGAGAACAAGAGCAACGACACTCAGTTTCCAGTTTCCAGTGGGTGTCACTGTGCTGGGACTTGGGCTGGGTATTTCACATGAAGCATCTCATCTAATCTACAAAACAACTTATGGGGGCCTAAAAACGTTCCTGTTTATACGTGAGGAAGCTAAGGCTTAGTGAGGGGGAGTAAATTCCCCAAGGTTCCACACCAAGCAAGTGCCAGTCAGTTCTAAACTCTGTCTTCAAAGCCCATGGCATTTGTCTTTACACTATCCTTGCCTTCAGACTCTCCTCATGCACCTCCCTGATGCAGGCTCACCATCACCCTTATGACGGGCAACAGTTCTATGCCACAAATGCACCTCACTGCAATGTAACAATATCTGCAAGTCCTGATTTGTTTTAGTTTTGTCTGGTTTTCCGTTTTATTTCTTTTCATAATCTGCATCCACAACTGTCTGTGACACTGGCTAGCTATATCTCAGTTCTTGGAGGGTATAGATTGTATTTACAGAACTTTCCTTATATGCCATTTAGCACAGTGTCACACACTAAGAGATAAATAAGACATATTTTTTATGGCCAAAAGGATGTGCCTTTGCTCTATTTGATACTCAATTCCACTTCTCAGGGAGAAGGATAGGGAGTCCACCCATTGTCCAAGTGACATGGGGTGCCTGCCCCTCAGATGATGTGATTCTGAGCAAGTTGAAGAATTCAGGTGTGTAATAGGGAAATTGGCAGCTTTTAACTTGTTAGGAAACTGTACCCAAAAGACTTATCCCATGTACCACAGCAGCCTAGACCCAGGATCAAGTTCTGGCTTGACCGCTTACTGCATTCATAACTTTGATTGAGTTACCAAATCCACCCAAGCCTCAGCATTCTCATTTGTAAAATACAGGTCCACTGGCAATTTGATCATTTGTTCTCCAGGCTGGGATAAAATCAGCTGGACCACTCATGCTGACCAGGCCCACTTTATCTCCTCCTGGCACTGTGGAAGCTCCTTTGGTCATGGACTACATTCTTCATCATGCCTGAGGTTTAGACTAAACACTTGCAATGGAGAAGTAACGGGAACATCTCTCAGCCAGATTCAGCATCTTCCTAGCAGGCCCCAGGGCTCTGAAATCAGCCACCTCTGCTCTTCCTGAAGAACATTCAGAGGCCCATGGAGGCTGATTCATGTCTTCTCTACCTGAATGTGCCACATTTCCACTTTTGCTACTGATGCCCACGGTGAGTATGAGATGGCCCTGAGGAGTGGCTCCTCCTAGATGCACTTAAGGAAGGGACATTTACTTCTTCATCTTTAACTTTCCCCTCAATGCACCTAGCTCCACCCTTTCAGGATTTTCCCTAAAGTAAGTATACAGATACTGAAACCCATGCTTCTTGGATGACTGCCTCTTCTGCCTTGCATGTAACTGCCTCAAAATTGGAAAGGCTTCCTTTTCTCTCCCTTCCTAATGGAGGTGATCTTCCCTATAGCATGTCCTCCTCCTGAAGAGGTGGCTCTTTCCTTAAGGGTCTCAAGGTTCCGAAGGACAGAATAGCTGTAGGGACTTATGATTGGGACATAACAGGACTTATGATTGGGAACATGGGGAAAATAAAAATTAGTATACATTTCACATTTTCAAAATATTATTCCATCATGTACTTTTTCACCTAGCAATCAAGATAATCCAATGAAATAAGCATTATTCTCCTTTCGCACACACACAAAAAACTGAGGCCTAGGGAGACTCAGTCTCTTGTCTAGGTCACATAGCATTTGACCTCCGTTTTGTCTAAGTACAAAAACCTTGCTTTTTGTACTCCACAACCCCAGCTCACACCACTGAAGATACGAAGCAGAGGCCAAAACTCCTTTATCTTGTCTTTTATCCCAGTGGATAGAAGAAATTTGGCCTCAGTGACCTGTGAGGTCTTTCTAAGGCTGAAATTTAACCTTTCTGTATTTCTGATTCTCTGTTATGTGAGTTTACAGATTCCTGTGACTCTTTTCCCTTTTCCGTCTTCTCTTCAAAGAATGTCTGAAAAGCCCAACAGAAGTGAATTGGATCCCCTTTAAAACTCTCTGAAGGACCCTGCAATCGCATCATAGCAGCCACATAACAGTCCTAAGGGGAGGTTTTCTCCATAATTCACTCTGTGCACTGGAGCTGGAAAAGAGATACATAATTTATACAGGCAATTACACATCAATTGGTTATTAAAAGTGCCCTCATTGAGATGTACTGTATTGAGGACACAGAGATAAATCTGGTTCCCCAGGTAACCGGATCTAGCTCGCAGACAGAAGACAAATTTTCTGATTTTGGATTGGCGTAACTTCTCCTGACCCTGCTGGTCTCTGCCTGCAGTGCAGTGCTCTGCCGGGCATGGGTGGGCAGGCAAACGCAGGAGCAGCCTGAGAAAGCCACAGTATCAATGCTACTCTGGTACTTTTCTCAGGGCTCTTTTCTGCTAGGAAAAATAATTGTTTTTCTAATTAATTAAACATTCACCCATTCACTCATTCATTCATCTGTCTATTTAAATAATAAATAGTGATACTAACTATAAGCTAGATGCTGGGGAGACATAGGATGAAAACGGTGCTATTCCTCCCTTTAAAGGACTGACTGCTTAGCAAGGAAAGACATGGGCAAACAAGTAATTGCGAATATTTTGAAAAGTGCAGAAGTAGAGAGAAATACAAATGAAAATGTGGTGGAGGGAGCCATTTGCTCTCTCCAGGGCAGCTGGAAAGGCTTCACATAGGAGATTAGAGAAGAGCAGAGCCCTATGGTAATAAATGAGAGTTCGCCACACAGATAATGGAGAGGCAATCTAAAAAGAGGAACAAGGAGGTGCAAAGGAACAAAGTTTTCCATCTAATTAAGGATATAATGTATATCTGGAGGAAATAACTGTAGGCATACCTTGGAGATATTGCAGGTTCAGTCTCGGACCATAGCAATCAAGAAAATGTCACAATAAAGTGAGCCACACAAATTGTTTGATTTCCTAGTGCATATAATAGTTACATTTACATTATATTATAGCATTTTAAGCTTGCAACAGAATTTTGTCTGAAAAACAATAGATATACCTTAATTTAATAATATTTCACTGTTTTAAAATGCTAACAATCGTCTGGGCCTGCAGTGAGTAGAAATCTTTTTGCTGGTAGAGGTGTTGCCTCAATGTTCACAGTTGCTGACTGGTCAGGGTGGTGTTTACTGAAGGTTAGGGTGGTTGTGGCAATTTCTTAAAATAAGACAATGAGGCTTGTCACATGGATTGATTCTTCCTTTCACAAAATATTTCTCTGTAGCATGTGATGCTGTTTGGTAGCATTTTACCCACAATAGAACTTCTTTCAAAATTTTAGTCAATCCTTTCGAACCCTGCGACTGCTTTAGCAACTAAGTTTGTATAATATTCTAAATCCTTTGTTGTCATTTGAACAATGTTCACAGATAGCATCTTCACCAGGAATAGATTCCATCTCAAGAAATCGCTGTCTTTACTCATCCATAAGAAGCAACTCCTCATCCACCAACAGTTTATTATGAGATTGCAGCAATTCCGTCACATCTTCATGTCCCACTTCTAATTCTAAGTATCTTGCTATTTACACCACATGTGCGGTTACTTCATCCACTAACATCTTAAACCCTCAGTTATCCATGAGACGTAGAATCATTTTTTTCCAAACTCCTATTAATGTTTATATTTTGACTTCCTCCCATTAATCATGAATGTTCTGAATAGCATCTAGAATTGTGAATCTTTTCTAGAAGGTTTTCAGTTTACTTTTCCCAGATCCATCAGATGAATCACTACATATGGCAGCTATAGCTTTCAAAAAGCATCTTTTAAATATAAAGGTTTGAAAGTCAAAATTACTGCTTGACCCATGGACTACAGAATGTATGTTGTATAAAGAGACATGGAAGCAATGTTAATCTCCTCGTACATCTCAATTTGAGCTCTTCAGTGACCAGGTGCATTGTCAATGAGGAGTAATAGTTTGGAAGGCATCTTTTTCTTGAGAAGTAGATCTCAACAGTGAGCTAAGAATATTCAGTAAACCGTGCTATAAACATATGTGCTTTCATCTAGACTTTGTTCTTCCATTTATAGAGCACAGGAAGAGTAGATTAACCATAATTCTTGAGTTCTAGACTTTTTTGAATGACAAAAGTCATTCAAAACTTAACTTAAAGTCACCAGCTTCATTAACCCCTAACAAAAGAGTTCGCTTATCTTAAAGTTTTGAAGACAAGCATTGACTTCTCTCTAGCTATGAAAGTCTGAGATGGCACCGGCATTAGTCCATTCTGCTATAAAGAAATATCTGAGACTGGGTAGTTTATAAAGAAAAGAGGTTCAATTGGCTCATGGTTCTGCAGGCTGTACAGGAAGCATAGTGGTTTCTGCTTCTGAGGAGGTCCCAGGAAACTTACAGTCACAGTGGATAGCCAGGCGGGAGCAGGCACATCTTATGAGGCTAGAGGAGAAGAGCGAGACAGGAGGTACAACACACTTTTAAATCTCACAATCTCAGGTTAACTCTCTTGCTCACCATCATGAGAACAACACTGAGGGGGTGGTGCTAAACCACTGGTGAGATCCTGCCCTCAGGAGCCAATCATCTCACATCAGGCCCCACCTCCAACATTGGGGATTATAATTCCACAGGAGATTTGGGCAAGGACACAGATCCAAACCATAGCAGCATCTTCTTCCAATTGAAAGCTGTTTAATCTACATGGAAAATCTGTTGTTTAATGTAGCCATCTTCATCAGTTATCTTAGCCAAATCCTCTAGACAACTTGCTGCAGCTTCTACATCAACACAGAAGTATTACAGCTTGTAATTTTACGTGTGAAAATAGCTTATTTTATTAAACCTCATAATCAACTTCTGCTCGCTCCAAACTTTTCCTGCAGCTTCCTCACCTCTGTCTATCTTCAGAGAGTTGAAGAGAGTTAGGGCCTTACTTTGGATTACGCTTTGGTTTAAGGGAATGAGGTGGCTGGTTTGATCTTCTATCCAGACCACTGCAACTTTCTCCATATTAGTAAAAAGGCTGTTTTGCTTTCTTTTCATTTGTGTGATCACTGAAGTAGCACCTTTAATTTCCTCCATGAACTTTTTCTTTGTATTTACAAATTCTGTGTTTCGAGCAAGAAGCCTAGATTTTGGCCTATCTCAGCTTTCAAAATGCCTTCCTCCCCGCATTTAATCATTTCAGGGGTTTGCTTTGAAGTGACAGATGTGTGACTCTTCCCTCTACTTGAATACTTAGAAGCCATTGGAAAGTTATTAATTGGCATAATTTTAATATTTTTATGTCTCAAGGAATAGGGAGACCTAAGGAGAGGAAGAGAGATGGGGGAAAGGCAGGTCAGTGGAACAGTCAGAACACACATTACATTTATCAGTTAAGTTTACTGACTAAGACGGGCCTGGTTTGTAGTTTTCCAAAACTATTGCAACAGTAGCATCAAAGATCACTGACCACAGATCACCGTAACAGATATGAGAATAATTAAAAATTGTCAGTATTGCAAAAATCACCAAAATGTGTCACAGAGACATGAAGTGAGCACACGCTTTTAGAAAAATGGTGCTGACAGACTTGCTGGCCCCAAGGGTTGCCACAAGCCTTCAATTTACAAAAAAAAAAACACAATCTATGTGAAGTAGAATAGAATGAATAATAAAATGAGGTCTACCTGTACAGAGGACATGCTAGTGCATTTATACCTGCTGGCAACAATAGGTGTAGAAAAATTTAGTGATTCTGCTGTTAACAAACTGGACTGGCTGCACTGACACCTTCTGAAAAGGTTTTGTTGCTGCTATAGTTGCTTTGTTTTGTTTTGTAAATATGGAAATTTTGATTTAGCAGGTCTAGGGCTGGACCTATGACTCTGTGTTTTTAAAATCTCTCTGAATGATTCTTTTGAAAATTAGACTAAGATAACATCTGAGTAAAACTGTGTTTATGTCTAGGCTGTTACTTTCTCGAGTCCTCTTTCGTATATCTGGGCTGGAACCTTGAGGCCTTGTTTAGTCATCAACCCCCAAGCAATTTGCTTAATGCCATCTATCAATTGTATCCCCAGAAGAGCCTATGTTTTTCCACTTGTGTTTGAGATTTGGGAGGCTGCCCAGATATACTGACATTCCTTTGGCACCAGCTCCTGGGGAGCCTCCTTAGAAATATGGCAACAGTGAATCTAGAGACCCAGGCATGCCAGAGGTGCAGAAGCAGGATGCCTCTGCTTTCCCCACGTAAACGTGACCCAGAATTCCCATGATGGGGTCCAGACATAAAGCTGATGAATTCTGTGCTTTGGGATTTAGGGGAACTTCTCTTCATTAAGCACAGCATGTAACGTTTAATAAAATGTTGGAAACTCTTTATTAAACAACCTATCAGCAAAATATATAGACCACGTCCACACAAAGCACATATTATAAGTCACTATGGGAAATACAGGTAGCTTTCATAATCTAATTGAAGAAGGAAGTACTCTACACACATGTGAATAATAGCTGTAGTAAGTCAATAATCAAATGATGATATTTATTAGTTGCTTCCGATAAGATAGGTGAATGACCTGGAAAGAAATATTTAGTGATGATCTTTGAGTACTCAGAAGAAACTGTTAAGAATTCACAAAAGAAACAATACTTACCCCCTAGGAGCTATTGCTGTGAAAAAGGCATCACTTTATAGCTTGTTTCTCCCTTGGTTTTATTGCCTATCAAAGTTAGAAGAGAAAAATTAACATTTGTAGAATGCTTATTATATGACAAACAAGAAGCTTGGCACTTGTTGCACGTATTACTTTGTTTCCGTCTCTCAAAGACAATGAAGTTGGTACTTTTATCATTCATTAGAGACTGGGAGATATATGCACTTTACCCAGGGCCAACAACTAGGTAGTCAGGGAAAGAGCTGAAATTACCTAGCTGGTGTGCTTTCCATGACATTCTTCTCTCTCTACTAGTGGCTTCCTTGGATATTGTCATCCTGTATGGTTAAATCAGATAGATAGGGGGTTTGGAAAATCCCTGAAATTCTCTGTATCCCTTCTGCGACAAGAAGAGAGTGTGGATAAGATAAGAACTCCATAACAAATTACTGGCTTGAATTCAAACTTTCCATAAATACTCATTTGTTTGTTGTTTTACACAGTAAATATTGTACTTCTTACACTGTTTTAGAGGCTTGGGTTATAACAGTGAACAGAATATTTAAAAATCCCCTATCTTCGTGAAATTTCCATTCTAGAAAGACTAACACAATGCAACAAATACTATAACTAATTAAGTAATATATTAGAAGATCAAAATGTTATGGAAAAAGAAATAGTGCTGACGTCAAAGCTAATCACAGCTGGGATCAGCTTCAGATAACCAGAAATGCCACTTTGGGCCAATTCAATTCCAAGAGAAAGAAAAAGACACAGATGTTTTAGCTCACCTGTTGCATTCTTTCTCAAATAATTCTCATGTTTGAAATAGTAAAAATAGTTCATGGACCCTCTAACGACCTTTATGAATCTGTAGGTTAGCATTAATTTATCTGTTGGTATCCCTTCTTCTCTACCCCAATTAGTAATCAAAACTTAGGTTCAAGAGAATTATAAATGAACATGAAGAACCAAGAATAAATAAAAATAAAAAAACTAAGAAGATGTGAAAAGTCAAGAGTGAAAGGGGCTAGGCCGGCACTGTGGCACTCATCTATCATCCCAGCACTTTGGGAAGCCTGGGCCAGCAGATCACCTGAAGTCAGAAGTTTGAGACCAGCCTGGGCAACATGGTGAAACCCCGTCTCTACTAAAATTACAAAAACTTAGCTGGGTGTGGTTGCAGGCACCTGCAGTTCCAGCAACTTGGAGGCTGAGGCAGTAGAATCTCTTGAACCCAGGAGAGGGAGGTTACAGTGAGCCGAGATCAATCATGCCACTGCACTCCAGCCAGGGAAAGAGAGAGAAAGAATCCGTCTCAAAAAAAAAAAAAAATGCAAGCAGATAGTGGGGCTCAAATGCATGCCTAAGGCAAACCCTTTCTTTCACTAAAACTGTGTCCTCTACTTCCTTGACCAAGACTGAAAAATGAGTAAAATCTTACCCATGTGCAGAAGATGAAAGGAGGTGACTGTTCCAAGACACAGCACCCCTACAGTGCACTCATCCAAGAAATCCAGTTTACTCTAAAGGACGTTTGTTTTCCAAAAACAGTTGCCCCAGAAACCTCTGAAATTATAAAATCCTCAATCTTGAAATTAAGAGTTAGTTCTAATCACTGAGCTACTGAATTGGGGCCAGGCTTGACATTCTCACCAGCCCCCTTTGGTGAGTTGTGTGACGGGAGTCTTTGGACAGCAGCAACCTTATTAGCAGAAATAAACTCAGAGAGGTCAAAAAGAGAAAGTAAATTTGATGAGCTTCTTGGATATAAGGCCTTTTCCTAGGATCCTGAAAATAAGTTGAGCTGCATTTTCTTTCTTGGGTCGGAGAAGAATTTGCTCCTCTCTTTAAATGCACCCCCACCTCTTCCAGACACTGGTCTTATCTCTAGAGTATTTCTTTAAGGATACATAAGGAATAAAGAATGAGACCTCAAAAACCTACATTACATATGAAAGAAGATAAATAAGCTGAATATTTTTTCTGAAAGTCTTCGGTGGTTGCAAAGGGACTCGATTAACAAGAGAAGGTAAATCAGAATAATTCAGTTTTCTCTTCCATTTCCCTGTGGGCATCCTCCCAGGACTGTTTGTCACTAGGTGTTTTTGAAGAGCAGGCTCCTCTTGGACTCTGATCCCTTTCATCCATCCTGGTGCTGGGCTAGGTATGCGAACCGGGGCAGGGGAGATGACAGACAAGTATCACTGACGCTGGCAATGCAGGAGGTGCAAGGCAACTGCAGTGCAGGGTGATGTGATTCATGGGTGGCCTCTGTATCTGAGACCCTTGTCTCTCCTTTTCTCTGATGCTTTTTCATTTCTGCAGCATTAATGGAAATGAATATAGTCATACTTTGAAACAAGATTTTAAAAAAATTTCTTCTTCTGGAATGACTAACCATTTCATCTCCTACATTCCATGGCTTCCAAGTTTTTCTCAAAGATCCTCTTCTTAATGGACTCATCTGCCCACCCTGTCTGGATCCTCCCAATCCTGTTCTTTCGACCTTCTAACATATTCACCTGTATCCAAATTTCCATGTCACTCTTTCCTGGTTTTCAGTAAGTCCTAAATTGACAACCAGACTACAAAAACAATTGAAGATTGGAAGTGCAGCAATTCTTCTGGCATCACCATTAAAATTAAAACAAACAATTTTCTACATAGTTGGGGTGCGCATAATGGGTACTGAGTAGGTATGTGTCGGGGAGAGGATAACTAATCATAAAGTGTTTACTGGGTCTCACAAATAACCTCAGTTAGCATACATTCTTCAGACAAACATTGCAATACTTCTCTATTTTTTCTGTTTTCACTCTGTCTATAGCCAGCATTGATAATAAGATTTCCCTGATACCACATCTGGTGAAGTCTTCACTCTTCATCCTTGACACCTGCTACACTGAAATGTATTAACATATAGCATCTCTGTTCTGTCTTTTGGAAACGTTCTTCCCCATCACAGTGCTCCCTGTCTCCACATTCCCAGAGAGCCAGCAACCCTCATAGCACCCACAAGGCTGGCCTGCAAGATCCAGCATCATAACTACCTTCTGGACTTTCTCACCCATGATGCCCCTATTTGCTCCTTCTCTTCTCTGAGCAATGGGACTGCACTGACGTGGGAAAAGAAGAAGGAAAGAGACCCAAGGCATTCAAGACAGGCTTATTCACCTACATGCTCTTCTGTTAAAAGCCACACTCTAACTCCAAATTTGCTTGGCTAAATAAAAGTTATAGCCAGAGGTTTGACTTTTTGACCTTCATGCTTGAGCACCTGGCAGAAAGATGTCCATTAACTGGTACCTTTAAATCACTCCAAATGTGACCTTCTTGTGGAGCCCCCTACCCCAAAGTGTAATTATTTCTTGTTTCTTTAAAGATTCTTCTGACCATCACTGACTTCTCTTAGTGTTTTATCCTTGAGAGCTGAGTTTGTTGGAAAAGAAATAACCCCACCTCCGGTGAAGTTACATCAGGGACCCTGAGCAAAAACTTAAAAACAACCCCATAAGTTTTCAGAAAAATCACATGAAAAATATTGCTATTTAAGACCTTCTGTGACCCAGGAAAGCTAGAAATTTTGCCCTGTATTTGCATAGATATCATTTGCAGGTATTTTCCTCTAATTAATTTGGCTTAATTTATTTCTGCCCTTACAGGTAAAATCATTATCCACTTTATATATAAGGGGAACTGAGAGTTTCAGAGGTAGAGTGATGTACTTAAGGTCCCATACTTCTAGATGAGACCAGCTACAGAATTTGCAGTGTCTTGTTAAAAATAAATAAATAAATAAATAAATAAATCCAAGAATTTTAAGACGGCAATAGCTGAACATTAAACCAAGTTGTAGTCCTAAGCATGGGGCCATGTGACACTCACGACCTGGCTGCTAGACAGACATGGAGCCAGGAATCACATACAAACTTTCAAAGTCCAAGCCCATCTTTCTCATCGCCCTCTGGCTGGATCAGGATCCAGTCCCCAGCTTTCCTCCAATCGTTGCTGTGATGTTGCACATACACTGCGTAAATGACATGCATCCAAGCTTCCCCTCCTATAAATCAAGGGATTAGAGAAAATTGTCACTGTAGTTTTATGATCTTTTCCTCCTAGATCCTTGAGCTCTACCATAGCTCTGTCTCTACCATGATTCTGAGAATAAAAGGAAAAAACATTCATAAATAAATGTCTCTGTATTTTAAATAGTAAATGTATCTTATATTACTTTGAAATTTTCTGTCTCATATCCAGCTCCTCCTCCTACTTGGGTTTATTCTATTTTTTAAGTCTGATTATTTGAAAAGGGTAAATAAAAGAGAGACAGACAAACAGAGAGAGAGAGAAGGAGAAAGAGAAAAAGAAGCCCTACAAGACGCTGGCTGTGCAGATGGCTCCAGACCTCCACTTCTACTCTATTATCAGCAGACTTCACTCCAGGGATGATACACTCTGCAATTTGTATGGCAAAGACACGTTTTTGAAACCAAAGTGGTTATTATTGCAGAAGCTCCTGCCTCAAGCAGCCGTTTGAATGTTTTTCTCCCTGAAATCTGAACATATTCATCAAACTATGTTGTGCTCCTGGACTTGCAATTAATCACGGCTCATTTCAAGCTTTGTTAATTAATACCAAGGCCAGGGACCCAGTGGAAGCCTCAAATTTAATCTGCAGCGTTTTAAAATTATTATAATCTACTAGAGGAAGAGCTGTTGGATTTTAAACAGCTTTTTAAAAAATTTCAACACTGCATGCCAAGAAATTAAAAGCAATAATGTGATAATCTTGGTGAAGGAACCACCCTGAAATAGCATCCTTTTGTTATTGTTAGCTGACATCTGGCCAGCAGAGGGAGTAGAACTGAACTAGAAGCCCCATGTTGCCAGAGCTACAGACTTAATGTAAAGATGGTGAAAGAAAACCAAAGGGAGACCATGAGGCATGTTCTGGCAATAAAAGAGTCAGCATATGAGAGGGGCGGATTCCCAGTGGGATCCAGTATGGTGAAACTAGGGGAAATATTCTTTCATATTTCATATTTCTTTTTCTCACCTTGAACTACTAAATGGGAAGAATCCCTGAGTATGAGCTCCACTTACTGAGAAAGAGGGCATTTCTAAACTAAAATGATTCCAAAAAGATAAGGAAATAGTTTGTCTGGAATTACACTCAATGGTTAGTGGCTAATCTCATTAGACTGAGACTGCTGTTGTGTTTCACACTTTGTTTTCTGGAGCTGCACTCCTCCTTAATCTGGAGGAAGGTACTCATCCATTTCTGATGAGTATTTATGTTTCATGGTCCAAACATTTGCAGCAACACCATCCATCCATAATTCATATATTGCTTCCTACCAGTGCTTCACATGTTAGCTCAGTTGTTTAACCTTTTGATTTTCAAATGAACCTCGAGAGGATCAATGATCTCAGGTTATTAATAGAACAATACCAAAATATTCCAGAAAAAAATAAGAATTTGTGAGTAAATAAGTATTCGTGTGTAAAGATCTTGAAGGAATGACTTTCTACAATGCTTATCATGGTACACATAGCCTTCTAAAACCTGTCTCTGGTGGAATCTGCCTACACCACCTGCCCCACTTCAGTCATTCCAAATTTCCTACATCCCAAACATCTTGATTTGTTCAGTCATCCCGAATACCTGACATGATGCTCCCTTAGCCTTGAATTCCATCAAGATTCTGCTTATACTTCAAGACCCACAGAAAACTCACCTTTCCTTTGAAGACATTCTCGTTTCCTGCAAGAGTTCTTATTCAACAATTGGATACATATGTGTGCATATGTACTCCCACCCCTACCATGCTGCTTTCTAAATAATATGTATATATTTTTAACTACTCTACAAGTACAGATACTTATAATATATTGTATTCAATAATAAACAGATAAATAGAAAGGCATAAGGTCTGCCTACGGGCTTTAAGATGCTGGAATGGTGCCATTGCCTTTTCCTTCTTTTATTTCTCAGCCCCCAGGACAGTGCCTGTGACATAGTAGGTGCTTAATACTTTTACCTGAATGAATCACTTACATGAATTAATAGACGTCACTCTTGGTCTAGTCTTATTTTATAAAAGGAAACTGAAGCACTAGCAGGACAAATTACTTGTGTAAAGTCACACAATTAATTATCAAACACATTTGGCATAATTCCAAGCCACAGAGTGCTCAATTCCTTATGTAGACAACCTCAAACAAATTCCTGTTCTTTAGAGCTACATAATCTTCAAAAAACCACAAAATTACAAGCAAGGCAGGACATGGGGGTGGGGAATAAAGAATATTGAAGTCATCTATGAGCCAAATGCAGAGCCACAAATAAGGCCCACAGCTAATCAATTTGAAGGTGGAGAGCAAATTAAGATCAAATATGAAACCAGTCCAATTGTCCCACAGAGCTAACATGTATTTTTTATGTAAACATAGAAATTGATTATCCCTGGTCTTAAAAGTTGAGGCTTAAATTTGTTTCTTTTGAGTTCCCTCCATGGGAAACCAACACTCAGCCAAGGAACTGAAACTCACCAGATCACCACATCCAGACAATGAGACACCACACTCCTCATCCATCATGATGGTTTCCTCAATCCTTTCTAATTCCTGTTTTCCCATATCCCTTGCTATATAAACCTCCCAATTTTATTGGTCAGAGAGATGAATTTGAGACTTTATCTCTATTTTCTCAGCTGCAGCACCCTATTAAAGCCTTCTCTCTGGTAATACTTGTTGTCTCAGTGATTGACATTCTGTGCAGTGGGCAGCAGAACCTACTTACATTGACTCCTTGGTGTTTTGGTAAGAAGTCTAGCTGGAGAATTCTCACATAGGTTGAAACTCCAGGTTACAGGGTTAATAAGTCCTGTCTCTGCCCACTCTTCTCCATTTATGAGATTTAGGGAGAACAATTTAGAGATTCAGACTGAAAATCTGAGGTATTATTTCCACAAGCAAATGCCCACAGATATTTCCCAGATGGGGAAATTGACCAGCTCATGTGGCCCATGACTATTCTTTTTAGTCAAAATAATAAAAGCAAACATTTGTTTGGTGCCAAGAGCAGAGGCTACTGCTCTAAGACAAAATTGTAATGCTTTCAAGACCCTAGAGGGTAACATAAAACAAAAGATCTGAATGTGACAGAGGAAAGATACAAGAAACAGGAGCTCAAGGATAGATGCACCTATCCTTGCCCCAGTGTCAAAGACACAGTAAGAACTTGAGAGTTCTGGTGAGCCCAGGAGCTGTGAGGTTACAAGAGAATGGCATATGATGATTTGGCTCAATGTTGACAGATATTTCCATTATACAAAAAAAAAAAAAAAAACCCAGATATGTGTGTGTCCTCTCCTGATTTTTTAATAGTCAATAACTATTTCTGTGTGTGGCGCAACTCAGAAAGAAACATGTCTTCAGGCTATGAATCACAGAAGCATGGCCCCTGCCTGAAGTCTACGTATTTCTCGAGGAATACACTTTGCTCGTGGGCTGGGCAAGAGGATCGTATTTCTAAGCAACTTTTTTGGGTGGCAGATGTTGGGGAAGAGGAGTGGGGAATTAAATGCATTTCCCTTTGAGTATTTGAGGTAGGAATTCATACAATTTCTTCTACATATTGTCATGAAAAATAAAACCTCTGCCTCAGGAAAGTAGGCCAATTTATAAATGGTAGATTTCTGAAAAGATCTCGATTAAATTTTTCTTTATTGTAGTCAAATAAACCGCTTATTTGTGGCTTCTAAGAGTCATAGAATGGTGCAAAGTGGAAGTTGTCAACAGTGGGTAAATGGCCCGGGGTAGGCTAATTCTGCTAATGTAGATAGCTGCTGAGTAGTCACTGGGATAGGTGCTGGTTACTTTGAAGGAAGTCCTTTCTGTCCTGGCAGGTGCTAAGAAAAGGTGGTGGCAGCAATGGTCCTGGGCCGAGCACCTGTCTCTGCAGAGACCCCCCCCTGACTATCAGGCCATCTTTAGACAAAGGCTCCATTCGTATCCAGCATCTGGGCATGCAGTCAGTGCTCTCCCCCTGGAGGATCCTGACCTCTTTTCTTATCTTTTCCTCTACGTGTCACTTCCCATCCACTAACATAGGGACCTTTTGTTTTGCTATTGAGGGAGATGGGGGAAGGAAGCTCTTTCTCTCTTAAATGATTCTAGATATTTCCCTCAGAGCTACTTACTCAAAGATAATATTTATGCTTCTCAGACACTATTTTATAGTACATGTAGGTTGAGCAACCCAAGTACAAAAATTCAAATTCCATAGTTTCCTAAAATCTGTAATTTTTATTGCTGACATAACACACAAAGGAAATGCTTATTAGAGCATTTCAAATTTCAGGTTTTTGGATTTGGGATGCTCAACCAGTATGTGTAATGCAAATATTCTGAAACCCTCCAAAAAATCCAAAATGCTTCTAGCCCCAAGCATTTCAGATAAGGGACACTTAACCTGTACTATACTATATATATACTGCTATATATTAGCATGTAGTCTGCTGAATAGTTTGGGAATTTGGAAACTCCAAAGTCTCAAGATCCACAGGCCATCTACCCTGTCACAACCTCCCTGAGCCATATTCAGACTTGATAATCTGCTGAAAATTATCTGCTTCCGTGGGGAGGCAAGTAGAAGAGAAGGAATGAGAATAAGATCAACAGTAAAAAACAAAAATTTGTGTCATTATATTTTAAAAACATTTTCCTGCTACAATTCTTAGGAGGAAAAGAAGTTTCCTTCATAAAATAAATTAGATCTATACCTTGGGTCTGGAGCTTCAATAATGGACCCAGAGATTCTGCACAAAAACCAGAACTTATCTGTCCCCCTGGACTAAATGCAAAATCCTAAGTACCTGTGAGCCCTGAGAGCTGTCTGAGAGCTTCCAATTCTCTCCTCTCTCAGGCAGAACCAAGAACAGCACCTACCATGCAAATAAAAGGCCTCCAGAATTTACCTCTGCAAATCTATAAACAAGGTTTTGATTGGGTCTGCCTGTAAATGTCCACAAAGGAGGCTCCTTCAAAGCAAGTGGGATGAGGGAGGTGCAAAAAGGGTGGGAGTGGGGAAGAAATGAAGCTGTGAGCCCAGGCCTCAGCAAAGGGCCTCTGTGGGTACACCTGAGGAGGGCGACTGTTTTCTCATCCTAACTGGCTCCCTCCTGATGTAAAGGCCTTGTACAAATCCCACCTTCTCTTCTAAGCTTCTTTATTCCTGGAGCCTCATGCAGAGTCAGTAGAAAAAGCAACTGCTATGCAAAGAAAACAGCAAAGCAGAAGGGAAGAGAGCACAGAGCAGTCAGCTTTTGAGGACACATTAAAGATTTCACTGAGCACCAGCAGTGCCCAGCATCAGCCCTTTCAGTCCTCAACTCCTCCATCCTCCCCCACCCAAATGGAAAGAAGTGTGTTAAGAGGCCTGAGGCTCTGAGTGTGAATTTCAACCTGTGATGTAAGAGTTAAATGAAAACCCCCTAACCCTCAAAATAGACTCCTACTGCCCAAGTGATATGATTTGGTTATGTCCCCACCCAAATTTCAAATTGTAGTTCCCATAATTCCCTTACGTTGTGAGAGGGAACTGGTGGGAGGTAAATGAACCATGAGGCAGGTCTTTCCCATGCCATTCTTGTGATATTGAATAAGTCTCACGAGATCTGATGGTTTTATAAAGGGCAGTTCCTCTGCACATGCTCCCTCTTGCCCGCCACCATGTAAGATGTGTTTTGCTCCTAATTTTCCTTCCACCATGATTGTGAGGTCTCCCAGCCATGTGGAACTGTGGGCCGATTAACCTTCTTTCCTTTATAAATTACTCAGTCTCAGATATTACTGTATTTGCAGCATGAGAACAGATTAATACATCATCAGAGAGTTTGCCCATAAAAAGAGCTTTGATGAGGTGTCTGTCTCCATGGACCCCTGTTAATATGTAGACAGGCATAATCATCTGAGACACACACACACACACACACATATGCATACATGCTCCATACATACACAAAGAAGTGCCTCTGTGTTCTAAGATTTTAAAAATACAAATCGAAGACAGAAATTGCTTCTGCCTTCTAGAAGCTCACATCTCACTTAAAAACAAAAGACATTTTGCAAGTGATATGTATTTGTATCTATAAAGTTTTTTTTTTAATATGGAGAAAAAGAATCTGGTTTTAGAATTAGAACACAAATCTAATTTTCAGTTTTGCCACTTTGCCAATAGCTATGCAAACTTGGACAACTTCCTTCATCTCCCTTAACTTGTAGATGAGTCCTAAATGGAGAATAGACACTCAATAAATGTTGGTTATTTTGTGATTTAGTATTATTATTGTCTTTATTAGTGTTACTGTTATTATTATTAAGTGAGGAAAGTAGTGCATTCTACACAGAGCTATGCAGCACCTCAAGCATCCATCCACCACCACCAGCCTGTCCCAACAGCCTCTCGTTTTCACATTTGCCACATCATAATAGCTTCCTAACTGGATTCTGAGCTTCCAATTCCTTCTATGCCATGCTGAATTCTCTTATTCTCTTTCCAAAGTTTTATTCTTAAAGTAGGGATCTATTTGCCATGCCAATGTCCTCCTCAAACACCTTCAACACTTCCCTTACACCTGTAGAACAAATTCTAACCTCAGTCAAAGGCTCTCGACAAAACAGTAATATAATGTTTAGGTGGGAAGAGGGGCAGAGAGAAGGTAGAGCCATATCTAAGCTTAAGGTTTCACTTCTGAAACTTTGAAACTTTTTATTATTGATACTCTAGCATAAAAGAAGACAACGACCTATATATGCCCAAATGCATTTTCATACTTTCAATCAATGGTTATTTATTGAGGAGCAACTGCTCCATGTGCTGGAGGTACAGCAATGAAAATGACAAACGCTGTCCTATCTTTATGGACTGAATGTTCTATTGGAAAAGAGAAATGTAAACATACAAATAAATAGATAAAGCAATGGTGAGTGATGCCAAACTCCAAGCTGAGGGCTCAGAGTCCTTCTGGAGGCAGAGTCAGGCACTGCCAAAGTACCGAAATGGACACAGGTAATTTATCACATTTTGCCATCATTTGTATTCCTCTCTCCGGTGGAATCAGTTCTAAGGTGCCCGAGCCGATATGATTCTCTGAGACATATTTCTACATGTGTATGCATGTATGCGTGTGTGTGTGTGTGTGTGTGCGTTGGTGGGAATACTTTCCTGAAAATGGGAATACTGGCTAAATCAGAGCTATCTGGGTCCTTATGGAGATGCCTTATTTCTGACTCCCTACACTAGAAAAATCATGCTCCCTTTCTTTTCAAATGCTTCTGACCATAGATTCAAAAGTCCCTTTGACTTTCAGAGGAGTAGCACCACACTACTCTAGCTAGTAGACTCTGGAATTCATGCTGCCAACATAGAGTGTACCTATTGTGACTTGAATATCCACATGCCTTCATATTTACAAATACTGCCTTCACATCTTCCTCCTGGTTCTACTCTGTTGCCTCATTAATCTGTATGACTGAACTTTTTATAAAGAGATTTCTCTGATTAGAACCCTCCTCGTATATAAGCCAAGTGAGCTGATACATCGGCACCTGGCTGTCCCTGGACAGCCTCTTCCCTCAGCCAAGTGGACACAGAACTGCCTTCCTTCCCTCTTCCTCAGTGACTTGCTGGAGGATTGTGACAAATGAGTCAATCAACTACCCTCACATTGCCAGGATTTTAGTATTGCCTACTGCCTGGAATCTTAAAGTTGGTTCTTCATCTGATTGAAATACTTACCTTGCTAGGAATTTCACACATATTAGCAATTTTATCTTTCAAAACCCCTACAAAGAAACTATTGATTATTCCCATTTTATAGAGGAGAACAATGAGGTTCAACGTTGTTAAATGATGCAACCAAAGTATCATACCTGGAAATGTTAAAAGAAATGGGATTTAAAACCATATCCATATAACAGAGCCATGATGTCATGGCTTTAGCTATTGAAGATTTCATAATGCAGGGGTGGAAAACAGGCTCCTTTCTCAGTGCCTAGGTGTTGAGCCCTGCTCTTTTACTTTCCAGTTGTATAAACTTGGGTTCAGTAACAGTGGTCAGTGGTTAATTAGCCACTTCAAGTCCTGATTTTCCTACCTGTAAAAGAGGGATAACAATATCTGATTCATAAAGTTGACTGCCAAGTAAAACGCTCTGCAGAGTGACTAGAGAATGCTATGGAGTACACGTAGCATATTTTAATGATTAGTAATGCCATTGTTATTTTTATTACTGCCACTGCAACTCCTTGAGCCAGATTTTACAAAGCAAATTAGACCTCTTTTTATGTTAAGGTATCCTGAGCTGGCCTGTGCTGCTGAAGTCCCAGCATGACTCACTAAAGTTTGGCAGAGCTTGGAAGCAGGCACTGGCCTAAATTAGACATGCATATCACTCACGTACTCAGACTTTGTAGAAGATGTTTAGCAGGTAAACCCCACCATGAGTCCCAAGCTTCCCAACTTCACTGAGCACTCCTGATTGCTGTTATTTCCTTGAGACAGATATTTATCAGGTCTTTCTTTAAAAACTAATATTGCTCTATTTCCTAAAATTTTAAAAAATGTGAAATTTCACATCCTTTTATTTCAATTTTTACAAAATGTATTCAATCTGCCTCTCTAATTTTTATCTTATGACCATATTTGCCTGCCTGTGCTATAAATGCATTATTAACTATTTGGGGAACATCTTGGGAACCTCCCCACCAGCCTTTTTGGAAACGCTGTCTTGTCTCTGAATGCCCTTGCTCACTTCCCTTCTATATCCATCTAAGTCCACATCATCATCCTTTAAGCCTCAACTTACGTTTAAATTCTACCAAAAGCTTTGCTAGACTCCCATACCTGTCTCTAATTAATTGAGATAATGTGGAAAGGACACAATTTGCAGAATATAGGGACTGAGTCCAGCTTCAGGACAGCAGAAACACAGCATCAACTGAATGCAATAGTTACCTTGGGCCATAGAGTATTGTAAACTAGCAGATACTTAATCTGTTGCTTTCCCAACTCCTTCCAGGTATTTCCAGAGGTATAAACTGCAAAATGAGCCAGGCTTGTATTAAACCCAAAAGTTGGAAGGAGTTATACTTGGAAGTAGTTAAGAAGAATTATTCAGTAACATGTATTTCGTTTTATCATACAGTAGCATAGAAACCAGGCAAAAATAAGCATTGGATAAATTACTTTCTGCGTGAAGTGGCATTGGTACATACATGTTGCATTATTTTGGTAACTGACATATTTTAATTCCAGGCTCCAGAATGTGATTCTATCCTGTGTAATTCTGAGGAAGACATTCCAAATGACTGAGCTTAGATTTCTCTCATAAAAGAATATCGATGTGTGTTGCATTTATGTCTGTGCTGCTCACACTGCACTTATTATAACATTTTTATATTGCAGACTTTTCTTTTTGGAGTCAGGATCTCCTTTTGTCACCCAGGCTGGAATGCAGTGGTGTGATCACGGCCCACTGCAGCCTTGACCTCCCAGGATGAAGCAATCTTCCCACCTCAGCCTCTCAAGCATCTGGGACTACAGGTATGTGCAGTTATACTTGTCTAATATTTTATATATATATATATATATATATATATATATATACACACACACACACACAAACATACGTACACACACATATATATACACACACAAACATATATACACACAAACACAAACATATGTATATGTATGTATGCATACACGCACATACTTATGTTTATATATACATACATATATGTTTATATATATACACACACACAAACATATGTATATGTATGTATGTATACACGCACATATATACACAAACACACACAAACATATGTATATGTATGTATGTATACACGCACATACTTATGTTTATATATACATACATATATGTTTATATATACACACACACAAACATATGCATATGTATGTATACATGCACATACTTATATATGTATGTATATATACATATATATGTATGTATATATACATATATACATATATATGTATATATACATACATATATGTATATACATATATATGTATATATATGTATATACATATATGTATATATATGTATATACATATATATACATATATATGTATATACATATATGTATATATATGTATGTATATACAT